>PVKN010001694.1:0-19099 GCA_004027915.1 Capromys pilorides
TCAGGCTGGCTTCAAACTCAGCAATCCTCCTGCCTCAGCCTCCCAAATATGAAGCATTAACATTTTTGTATCTGCAGGTGGGATTGAAGAGTACCATTGTGAGGAATGACATCTAATCATTCTGTTCACTGGGGTTGTAGACCAGGGCCTGTGTGGGAGCTGGGATGTGCCCAGGGGCCTGAGACCTCCTGTCCTGCACAGGACCCAATGATAGGTGCTATGTGATCAAGGTCCTGGTGAAGCTGCAGCTCAATTCCTGCCCCTGCTGCATGGATCTCATGAGAATGCCCCTAACACAAGGGCTCCCCTGAACCCTAACTCCAGCTATATGCTCCCAGCCCAAGGAGCCTGGAAGGGTTCTTGGGATCCTGGAAACCACTGTCCACACTCCACATCACGGCGCCGCCCCTGCTGGGAGCCAGTCATGAACAACCACCCCAACTCCCATGGCGTAGCCAGCACAGCCCAGCGGATGCCCCCCACGCACCTGGGCAGAGATTCGCCGTAAGGGTCAGTCCCACTAAAGATGAGGATGCAGGGCAGGCCCTCCAGCTCCAGGTATGTCTGTGGCCTCCACTCGGCATCCTCAATCTTCTGCCACAGCTACAGACAGGAGGGGACAGGCAGCCCTGAGCCTCAGCTTCCCAAATGAGGGTGACAGGCATGCACCACCACATCTGGCTCCTGGGCTCAAACTTCCAATCCTCCTGCCTCAGCCTCCAGAGCACCAGCTTACAGGCATGCCCCACACCCACGCCTGCACCTGGCTGGTGGCCTGCTGCCCCTTGCTGCCCCCTGCAGTGCCCGGCACCCCACGCCACCTTGAGCTGCTTCACGAAGTGCTTGCCCACAGTGATGCTGGCACTGGGGTCACCCAGGATGATCTCAAAGGCCTCTTCGAGGGCCAGCCGTGCCCGTACATGTGCCAGCCGCTCATAAGCCACAGTGGCCAGGGGCGAGCAGGGCACACGCAACAGCACCATGAGCCCATGGCCACAGGGACACTGCTTGGGGGCATTGAGCAGGTTCTGTGTGATCTCCAGCGTCTCCACCGATGTGTGGTTCTTCATTTGTGGAAGGCCACGTGCAGCCATCAGGGCAGCCGCATAGTGCTGGACCAGGACCAGTGTCCTAATGACCGTGCTGTGCAGGCGGGGAAACCTGGAGGCCAGACAGCAGCATGAGCCCTGGCTGCATGGACCCAGGAGCCTCAGAGCCCTGCCTTGTTGCAGGTCATCCAGACACAGCAGCTCACAAGTCACTGCCCAGGGCACCTGGGGACCACAGTACACTAAGTCACCAAGTCACCCAGGCTGGTCTTCAACACGAGATCCTCCTGCCTCAGTCTCCCAGAGAGCTGGGATGACCAAAAAGTACCACCACACAGTTTAATCTGGCTCAGGGAGAAGGAAGCCAAAAGTGATGATTCAGGGACCGTGGCAGCCAAGAGGAGCACATCACGTATCTGGGCACAGTTTCTGTGCTGCACAGGTGTGAGGTCATGTAATTCCTGTCACCTCAGAGGCAGGTGTCATCCTCACATACAGCTGACAGCTGCGCGTGACAGACCTGGGACTCTACCTGGAAGCAATGGTCCCAGAGCCCAAGTTCCTGCCATATCTGTTCCCACAAGACATGAACTTTGAACTCAGAGACCCCAATCTATAGGTTAGGGTGCAGAGTCTAGGCAGGTGAGACAACTTGCTCATGGTAAAAACTTGAACACACTGGGCTTCGTGGCACAGGCCTGCCACCCCAGCTCTGGGAAGCTAAGGCAGGAGGACTAAAAGTTTGAGTCTATCCTAAGTAACTTAATGCCTTAGCAAGATCCTGTCTCAAAATGAAACTGGGCTAGGGATGCATCTTGATGAAAACCCCTGAATTCAATCCCCACTTGACAAAAAAAAAAAAAAACACTCTCAAACAGAGGGCAGGACTCAGAGGCAGGCGTTGGGGCTCAGCCAGCCTGGGCCTGGCTATGGGACCCTGGCCAGTGTGGCCTCGGGCTTAACGTGGCTCTGGAGATAAGTGGCAGGGCAGGGCCCAGCAAGTGACTGCACCCAGCCTGTGCAAAGTCGGGCAAGGACACTGAGTCCTGAGCTCAGAGGCTGAGTGGGCGCCCACATGCTCAGCACTGCCAGTCTCCAGTGGAAGTGAGGAGGCAAGAGAAGAGGGGTAAAGCTCAGGGCTTCTGGGCCAAGCTGCTAGCAGGCAGTGGCCCCTCACAGACCAAAGGACCATTTCCCAAAGGGTATTGTGAGGGAGCTGCCCACACCCCTGGGCTTCTCCTCCCTTTATACTTTGCAGATTCACTTCACCCAGGAGGCCCCTGGGCACAAGCACTGCTGATGTGAAAGCAGAGCGGTGCCCAGACAGAGAAGCTGCCGAGCCTGGCCCAGGAGGCGAGAAGGGTTAGCAGGAGGCAGGGCCACAAGATTCGCTCCAGGGCTTCACCATCCAGAGATGGGCAGCCTGGAGCAGGCAGTCTGCCTTCAACCTTCACTCTCCTCATTTGTAAAGTGAGCTCTCCAGGCAGAGCTCTGACTCATCAAGTTCAAGGCCCATAACTCGAGATAGCTAAATTCCAGAAGCAGGCCATGTACCCATCTGCAGACAGACAGATAACATAATGAAGTATTACTCTGCCATAAACAAGGATAAAGGAATCAGGTATAAGAAAATGGAAGCAACTCAAGACCACAGTATTAAGTGGAATACATCATTCGCTCAAGCGTGACCTCACATAGCTTCTCTTACATGAGAAACCCAAAGCATAAAGAGCAAAATAAAAGATGGGTCATAGGAAACTTGGAGATAGAGCTTCTAGAAAAGGGCCAGAACCAAGAGGGGGAGGTGGGGGTGGGGCATGCAAAAAGAATTACAGAGTATCACATCCACGCACTAATTCCCTACAGTGGACATGATCACTATGTGCTGCAAATGTGGTCTAACAAAGACATCACAAAACCTCTCAGGTGTGGTGGCAGACACCTGCAATCCCAGCACTCAGGAGGCCAAGGCTCAGCCAGCGTAGGCTACACAGTAAATTCAAAATCAGCCTGAACTACAAAGTGAGATCCTATCTTGAAAAACCAGAAGAAAAAAAAAGGAAGGAAAGAAGGGAGAAAGGAAGGAAGGAAAGAAGAGAGGGAGGGAGGAGCTAGTTGTGAAGTTAGATCGACTCTGGTTCTCAGCTCTGGAACCCGCTAGAGTCTCTGAGCCTCAGTTTCTCCATTTGCAAAATGAGAAAAGTAATAGCAACTGGTCCATAAAGAGCATGGACCAGCCCCGGAGGGGCAACCCATGCCAGAAACGAAGACCAAAGCTGCCCCAATTACTGGCCTTCTCTCTGACAACCTTTCCTCCAGCTAACCCTCCCTTCCCTGCCCTCCTCAGAGTCACAAATGCACAGGCCAGAAATACCCAGTGTAAGCCAGTGCTTCTGCAGTGCTTGATACATGGTGTCAACTTGAGAAGTTTACAAGTTTAATTAAGTGACTCCTCAGAGAGCCAGGATTCTTACTTTGTAAACATCTTCATCCTGTGCAAGAGGAGGGTGTGGAAGTTGGGTGAGTTCTACACCCCCAGCCCCAGGGTAGCTTGTTTAAAACATGGGGGCAGGAGACGGGTAGAGACAGGATGCTGGCTGGAAGCCGCAGCTGCTGCCCTCCCCTTTGCCCCTCAGTTTTCTGCCGCCATGCACTGCTGCTCTCTGCCATGTGCCGCTCTGCGTGGGAGCCAGCCAAGTATGGACTGAAGCCTCCACGAAGTGTGAGCTAAACAAACCTTTCTTTCCTCAATTTTGGGTGTCAGGTATTTTATCCCAGCACTGAGTAAAAAGTAACTGAGACACCTTTCTCATTTTTACAATGTTCTGACCCACACCTGGGATCTCAGCACTTAGGAGACTGAGGCAAGAAGATTCCTGTAAGTTCGAGGGCAGCCTGTGCTACCTGGGAGACCCTGTCTCTAAAACTATTTGGGGCAACATTGTAAGAAAGCTATCACTGCCCTTGGAGGTCTGGGGAGCCCTAGGGAGGAGGGAGGCAGCCCATCCCATCCTGGGATCCAGGTGGGCCATACCCACACTGTTCACCATTGAGCAGAACTCCAGGGAGATGGGTACCTTTTTCCCAGAGCGGTGACCATGCCCTCGAAGGAGCTGTCATATCTGAGCAAGGGGAGGCTGTGTCCAGAGAGAGTGGACTCGATGAACTCAGACAGCCCGAAGTACTTCTTGCTCTCAGGGTATAGCCCTGCACCCTGAAACAGAGGATGGAGTTCAAAGGCAGCACAGGGCAGGAGGCGTGCCAGGCCTGCAGTCAACCCGGGGCTGCAGCTATTCTTTGGTGGTGCTGAGGATTGAACCTATGGTCCCTTCCCTGAGCTCTGCCTCTAGCTCCTTTTGTGATTTTTACTTTGTGACAGACTCTCCTAAGTCTTGAATGAGCAATCCTCCTGCCTCAGCCTCCTGAGTCAGGAATCACAGGCAAGTGCCACTGTGCCTAGCCTGCTGGCCGCATGGAGAATTCTTCTGTGTGGAGCCCAAGTGCCCAAGGCCCCCAAGGGCTCTGTCATGTACCCCTCCCCCAAAGGCACGAGGTCCTCCAAAGTGCTACTTGGAGATCCAGCCCCTGCCTCAGAACTCAGTGCCCCAGCCTCAGAGCTGCACTGTGCGTCCAGAGGAAGCCAGCTGGAGCTAGGAGATTTTAAAATCTAAGCCTTGATAGGACCAAAGCTCCAAGGAGCCGGCACCCCCTTGCCTCAAGGTTGGCTCGGCCTCCGGCCTCTGTGCAGGCTGCCACGCCACTCACGTCGCTGTGGGGGATGGGCCAGTGGACCTCATTGTAGGGGCTGATGAGAGTGCGCTGGGTCTGCAGTGCGTAAGGGAAGGACGTCACGTGCAGCGTCACGATGTTGGAGGCCTCCTTCACCTCCCTGCAGTTGAGCAGTCTGTCCACCAGCCCCACGCAGGGGTCACCCTGGGAGCAGAGATTATGGATGGCGCTACTGTGGCAGGAGAAAATGAATGCAATTACCAATGCTGTTTTGTGATTTTTTTTTTCCTGTATTTAAGACAGGGACTGCAGGGTGTACAGGGTCTCACTACATAGATTGGACTCCTAGCGATTCTCCTGTTTTCAGCCTCTCAAGTGCTGGGATTATAGGCACACTTGCGCCACCACACCCAATCTCAATCACTGTCTCAGCACCCACCCCATGGGTAGGGAGGGGCACAGCAGCAAGCTGGCAATCGAAACCCAGCCTCTGTGCTCTGCCTAAGCAGGTGTTTCAGTCTACTGAGCTATCAGGCCGGCCCTGTTTTGTGATTTTTTATTTATGTATTTATTTTTGAGACAAGGTCTCACTATGCAGTTCAGGCTGGCCTTGAGCTCACTTTTCTGGTCTCGAACTCACAATGATCCTCCTGCCTCAGCTCCTGAGTGTAGGAATTACAGGTGTGCACCACACCGCACTGCCCAGCTTTTTTTTTTTTTTTAATAGGCCCTCACTTGGTATCCTAGACTGGCCTGAAACTAAAGGAGACCCTCCCACTTCAGCCTCTCGAGTGCTGGGATGACAGGCATGCAACACATTTGGCTGTGATTTTACAAAGGGAAAAACAGTTGAATGTATTTACAATAAATCTCCAAGCCTGCCTATCACTGAAGTTTACGGCTCTGCCTGAGACCAGGCAGACTTCAGGCTCCAGGAACTCTCGTGCTCAGTCTCTGGCTGGCACCACCACACCCAACTGCTATTCATTTTTTTTTTTTTAAGTATTTAGTACAGGGTCTACAGGGTCTCACTACACAGATGGGATTTGTAGAGATCCTCCTGTTTTCAGCCTCCCAAGTGCTGGGATTACAGGCACATGTCACTATGCCCCAGATCATTTGCTATCTCACTGTGCCCCAGGGGCAGGGCCAGCACAACAGGTAGTGCTAGGAATCAAGCTCTGGCTGTGCTTGCCTCAGCAGGCACTTTAGTCCCCTAAACTATCTGCTGGCCATCCAAATCTTATTCATTTTAACAGTAAAATTGCCCTTTGGAAAGTTCTGCTAGTTGGGGGTTGACAGCTACTGCAGCAAAGCATGTAAGGCCCTGCCCCACTCGCCCCCACCCAGGCCAGGGCCGGGGCCTGACCTCAGGAGGTCCCAGTGTGCGTGGTCATGGATGAGCACAAAGAGCGTGTGTGGGCTCCGGCGGGAGCGCTGCAGGAACGCCGTGAACGTGGCGGGCGCCTCGGAGTCCAGCTTCAGCACGCGCCGCTCCAGCCTCTGCCCGGCCGCAGGCTCCAGTTCCAGGCCCAGCTCCTGCAGCACACCTGCCAGAAAGCACATGGCTGCTGTGTCCAACACCGCCCCATCCTGTGCCCTGTGCATCCTGGCACAAAGGGCCTTGGGGAAGAGATCCTGACTGCCCCGCACCATGGCTGGCAGGACTGGCATGGGCATCATGGTGACCTCAGGGACCCAGGAAGCAGGCTCCACGGTGAGAGGGAAGGGAAAGGGCCTACCACTGTACAAAGCCACCACCAGGCGACTGTACTGTGACACTAAAGAGCAACTGAACAGGAATGGAAGCCAGGGCCTTTGCACTTAGCTACATCCCCAGCCCTTTGTGCTTTTTATTTAGACGCAAGGTCTTGCTAAGCTGCCCAGGCTGGGCCTGCATTGAGATCCTCCTGCCTCCTCCCAGAGTGGCCCCAGGCCCAGCACGAGTGATTCCTTAGCATGAAGACACCAGCTGCCTATGTACTCCATGTTTAAAGGCAGCCTCTCTGAAAAGATGGTAGACAGAAGCCAGGCAACAGCCGGCCCTGGCCTAGGGAACACAATGAGGGTTTAGGTCTTGTTTTCCCTTTCTCAGACTCTAAAGCCTTGGGCAAATCCATGTCTTAAAGTCAGTTTCACGGTCTATAAAACCAGAGCAAAGGGGCCGGTGAGATGGTTCAGTGGTCTAAAGTGCCTGCTTAGGAAAGCTCAGGCAACTGTAGGTACTGCAGTTCAATCCCCGGCACCACATGCTGTACCAGCCCTACCACAAGGGCAGGCTGAGCCAGCCATAAAATAAATAAATAAAAATTAAAATAAAAAAAAAAAAAAAACAGCAAAGCCAGGCATGATGCGTAACTGTCAGGCCAGCCCACCCTTGTGTGTGTGTTTGTGTGTGTGTGTGTGTGTGTGTGTTTGTGTATGTGTGTTTATGTGTGTGTATGTGTGTTTTTGAGACAGGGTCTCGCTATGCAGTTCAGGCTGGCCTTGAGCTCACTTTTGTAGCCCAGGCTGGTCTCAAACTTGCACTGATCCTCCTGCCTCAGCCTCCCAAGTGCTGGGATTACAGGCATGTGCCACCATGCCCGGCTAGGCCAGCCCTTAAGAGGCTGAGGCAGGAGTATCGCCACAAATTCAAAGATCAGCCTGAACTTCATAGTGAAACCCTATCTCAAAACACATTAATAAGATAAGAGCAGGGACACTTGCCCCATCCTCTCCACTGTCAAGGTCATGCACATCTCTCCTTGTTTTTCAGGGCCCTGAGGCTCTTGTGGGCCCTGTCTCAAAATGCCAGGTACCTGAGCGCCACACATGGGCCACTGTCTGCTGGAAGGTGACTTCGGAGGGTGGGACACAGACCAGGAAGTCCACCTTCTCGAAGGAGCCCAGGTCCAGGTTCCGAGTGCTGGAGTCCGCGATGGAGCACACATGTGACAGCAGCTTCTGTGCCACTGCCAGCTGGGCAGGCCGGACACCACATGGCTCCGGGCAGTCACCTGCAGCCAGGGGACCTGCATGAGCCAGGGGACGGCAGGGCGCACCGTGGGGACAGCTTAAACCTGCATCACTGGCCTGGGGCCAGCACCAGGTGGCCACAGCTCTTCACTGATCATGAGGGTGGAGCAGGTGTCCACAGGACAGAAGCTCAAGCTCCCTACCTGTAGGGGACAAAGACCATGGCCCCAAGAAGGATAATGAACAGCACCAGGGGACAGCAAGCTCCCAGAGGGAAAAGCAGAGGAACCAGGGTCAGGTCACAGGCACAGAAAATCCCAAGTGCAGATCCCGAGTGGCCTGTGCTGGGCCAGGGCACAGGGGACACTGGGGCTTGAGGTGGCTCCCTGTGGCAACAACCAGGGCTGGGGCACAGGGAAGGGAGATGCTGGCCTGGGGGCCTCCATACTCGGGAGCCAGGCCTTTGGGCCAAGTGCCAGCTGGCCTCACACCCTGTCCACCCTCCCTGCCACTCACTCGTGCACACAGGAGTCCCGCCGACCTCCAGGCCCACTGTGTGAGGGACAGATGTGGAAGTCAGCAAACATGAAGGATGGCCTTGATTTTCCTGATGAAATTTGTCCAGCAAGATGTCAATGTCACCTTCTGCCCAGAACAAAGAACAAGCGGAAATGGGTTTTTTGTGCTGTGGAACCTGGGTGCCTCTCGGGAGCAACGCCTTTATCCGATGCGGTCCTGGTGCTTGAGAGAAGGCAAGAGGGGGAAAGAGGCCCTCGAAAGCAACAGGGAGGACCAGGCCTGGGGAGGCCAGGAGGAGCTAGGCTGGGGGCAAGGTCCCCAGGGCAGGTGGGGCAGCAGTGACAGACGCAGGTGCCCCCCCCCCATGCCATGTGTGCATCCGGCCGCCTACCTGGACAGAGGGTGCTGAAAAAGGCCCCCAGCGAGTCCACCTTGCCGCTTGCCAGCTCGCAATGCACCTCCCGCTGGTACTCGGCGGGGCTGAGAAGGCTCTCGGACAGGATGCGGGCCTGGTACCTCCCTGGGACAGGGAGCAGCTCTCACCCGGCTGCTTTGCTTGTTTCAACAGCAGGGCTTGAACCCAGAGTTTGTGCTCAGAACTACATCCTCAGCCTTTTTTAAAATTTTTACTTTGAGACAGGGACTCATTAAATTGTCCGGCTGAGCTTGAATTTGCAAATCTGCCTCAGCCTCCTGGAGTGTGAGGGTCACAGGCAGGTGTGCTGTGAGGCAGGGTCAGGTCTCCAGGCCTCCACCCAGCCCCAGGGCCAGCACCACAGCTGGCTGAGGGCAGGTGCTCCTGTTTGTTGAAGGAATCCATGGCATGCACCACGTAGGTCTAGGTTACAAAACTTGAAGAGCTAACGAAGCTGAGATTGCTGGGTGTGGTGGCGCATGACTGTCACTCAGCACACAGGTGGCTGAGGCAGGAGGCCAGAAGCAGACCAGCTAGGCAATGCAAACACTTAGCTGGAAATTATCTCAAAATTTAAAACTAAAAATAAAAGGGCTGGTAATGTAGCTGTGTGGAAAGGCCCTGCGTTCAATCTCCAGTACTGCAAAAGACACAGGGTGCACAAAAACGTGAAGCTGAAAATACACAGCATCTGTGAGCTTCGTGTCCGCCTTCCCGACCAGGACCGTCAATCCTGGAAAGCGCTCTCACTCCAAGGCCAGAGCCATGGTCACACACAGTACATTTTTTTAAAAAAATCTTTTATTTATTTGGTACAGGGTCTCACTATGCAGCTCAGACTCATAGTGATCCTCCTGTCTCAACCTTCCCAGTGCTGGGATCACAGGCATGCGCCACCACACCTAGTTTTGGTGACCAGCACAGCGTGTAGTATCAGGGATTGAACCTGGGTCCTTGGGCTTGCCAGGCAGACACTTAGACCACCAAGCTATCTTCCCAACCCACACAGTACATTTTAAATGAGCACTTTTTGTTGTGTTATTGTGTCTGAGACAGGATCTCACTGTGTAGCCCAGACTAGCTTTGAACTCATGGCAATTCTCCTGCCCCAGCCTCCTGAGTGCTTGGTTAACTGAGCAATTTTATACCTCAGTAGTAAGCAGGCTGGTGCATCAGTCCACAACACAGTAGGTGTATTGCTCATCTCCTTTCCACCAGTGAGGAAACTGAGACTAACTCCCACCCCCATTTTTTAATTTTTGAGAGATAAGGACAAGTTGACCTAGCTGAACTTGAACTTAACATCCCCCTGTCTCAGCCTCCCAGAGAGCTGGGAAAACAGGCATGTGTCACCACCATGGCCCGCAAAGCTGCCTGCTACAGCCAGCTTCAGTGCACTGCATGAACCTTGGGATCCCCACACAGACCAGGAGGGGCGCAGCATGGAGAGGCCAGCTCACCGGTGACAGCAATGCAGGAGTCAATGGCAGCATTACGGCAGGCGCAGATGATGACCACATAGTTGGTTTTGGCCAGCTTGCCCTCCACAAGCAGGCGGAACATCTCGGCCAGGCCCTCAGCCAGCGAGTAGGCACACTCAATGACATGCACGCTGTCATCGCAGGAGCTGGCGGCCAGGCCAGCCAGCCAGGGCAGCTGGGCCGAGGTCACAGGTGCCACGGGGCCAGGTGCAGGCGGGTAGGGCTGCAGCTGCACCTGTGGGCACTGCCAGAACTCAGCAAGGTGTGACTCTCGCCAGGAGCGCAGGAAAATCTGCTCTAGCTCCTCCATCAATGGCACCTGGTCAGCGGCTGGAAGACAGGGCACAGGCAGTCAATGCAGGTGACGGCGGAACCTCAGCTTTGGTGTTTTGAGACAGGATATCACTATGTGTTCCAGGCTGGTCTTAAACTCATGATGTAGCCCTGACTGCAGAGACCCTCCTGCCTCAGCCTCCTGAGTACCAGGATGACACCAGTGTACCACTAGTCTCTCTTCTCTCCCCATGGCAGGTTCTAAATGCTGTAATTCCTAAAAGTGAACTCCTAGAGCCACCAGATGAGCTTGGTTTTATTGTTCTTTCTTTCTATTTTTGTTTACAGAAATCAAACCTTTTTTTTTTTTTTTTTTTCAGGACTGGGATTGAACTCAAGCTCCTGCTCTTGCCAGGCAAGCACTTATTCTGCTGAGCTATCTCCCCAGCCCTGGACCTCTACTTTGAGCTACATCCTCAGACCTTTATTTTTTTTTTTTTTTCCTCAGAGGGTCTCACTGTGTCCATAATTTGCCCAGTCTGGGCTTGAACCCATGATCCTCCTGCCTCAGGCTTCCAGAGTGCTGGTATCACAGATGTGTAAAATCACACTTAGCTTCCAGTTTTAATGGACAGATCCCATTAGAATCGACAGATCCAAACGGCCTCTGGTTAGATCAGCTGCTGTCCTCTGGGCTTCAGAACTCCCCTGCTGCCACCTCTCCCCAGCTGTACTCCCTAGGAAAGTTAGTATTCAGCTGCCTGTGCACTCTCTGACCAATCAGAGCCACACATACCATGGGACAGAGCCAGAAAGGAGTCCAACCAGGTGGTGGCACACACCTTTATCCTAGCACTCACTGGGGAGGCTGAGGCAGAACTACTGCAGGTTGGAGGTCAGCCTTGGCTACATAGTGAGCTTAAAGCCAACTTGAACTACACAGTTTAAAATAGGATTTAAAGAAAAAAAAAAAAAAACTAAAAAGACCTGCCTACCCAGAAGACACTGGGTCTTCCAAGGGCCCCCCAAGCTTGAGGTCCCCAAGACAGAACCTCAACTTTACCTGAATAAAAAATTCCAACAATGCCTTTAGAGGTAGGACCAGAGCACAGAGAAATGCACAACTTCAACAACGGGACAGGACGGTCCTGAGTGTTCCTGATGAATTGACATCATCAGCCTCAGGGACCATGGCAAGTCAGGAGCCAGGGAGACAGGATCTGAGGAGATGTCCGCCCATCTTCCCTGCCTACAGACCCACAGCAGCAGCCCTGCAGCCTCGCCGCACACCAGCCCCACCTGAGACAACTGCAGCAGCTGCTCTGTAGCCTCCTGCACGTCCAACTCGTGGCCGGTGGCATAAGAGTCTGAAGTTCCCAACCAAGCACTGCTGTCCCCAGTGAGCCATGTCGTCTTCTGCCTAAGCTGTCCCCAGAGGCTCAGTGCTTCTTCCTCCTGCTGTATCCCCTGTGCCTGGATGGTGGGCACCTGGCCTAGAAGCTTGCTCCACCATTCCAACCTTCCTTCCCCTCTGCAGTGACCACTGCTGCCACCAGGGGCTGCCAGTCTGCCCTGAGATTTCAGCCCCTGCTGCCCTGTTGGCCCTCACGGAGGGGTCTGTGATCAGCCCCCAGGGGCGGTGGCCAGTGGAGCCCTACCAGCTGGACTTCATGGCCAATGAGGACACACTAGCCAGACCTGGCAGCCAATAAGGACTCACCAGCTGGATCTCATGGCCAATAAGGACTCACCAGCCGGACCTCATGGCCAATGAGAATGCACCAGCTGCACCTGGCAGCCAACAGGGACTCACCCAGCTGGACGAGGTAATAGACAGTGAGCAGGAGCTGCATCTCCTCGGAAATAGGCTGCACGGCAGAGGTGCCATACTGCTCGTAGGCCCGGGAGATGGACTGGGAATTCTGGTAGCAGGTGTACAGCAGTGGGCTGACCACCACGTCGTTCAAGTTTCCACACAGATAGGGGAAGTTCCCATGGCCTGCAGAGAAAGAGACAGTGCCACTGGTAGATGGCTTGGGGACAGGTGGGGGCCAGGACATGGCTCCTCTGACAGGATGGATTCCCTGCCTCCCACCACCACCAGAGACTCAGGAAACAGAAGCACCTCCATCTGTCCCAAAACATGTGCCCAACCTCTCTGAGCGTGACATATAGGTGCTGTGCCTGCGCCAGGCATCTGGTACCTAGGACACTGGTTACGTACATCTTGAGGAGCTGAAACTTGCTTGGGACCCCAGGAGACTCGCCCAGACCCCCAGGTATCCTGGATCAGAGAGTGCCTGACTTGGCTTGTGAATTCATTCACAGCTCTGCCAAACTCAGGGGCTCAGGGTGCTGGAGCAGGGACCACAGGGCTGGCACTGCCTAGGAACATGATTTACAAGCAGAATGGTGAAGAATGACTACAAAAGAAAGGATGTGAGAGTCACACACAGCGGCACATGCCTATCATTCCAGCACTGGGTAGGCCGAGGCAGGAGGCTCTCCATGAGTCCAAGGCCAGCCTAGGCTATGTAGTGAGTTCAAGGCCAATTTGAAGTAGGTACCAGGACCTCATCTCAAAAAAAAAAAAAAAAAAAAAAAAAAAGACAGTTTCCATTAAGAGGTTAAGGGCCCTGAGATGAGAGCCACACAAAAGGGAGATGAAGAGGACTTCTCAAAGCAATGTCAAGTGTCTGCAGCCAGGCCACAAGCCAGGGATGCTGACGCTTTGCAGAGGGGCACAGGTGGCAACCTAGGCTGCTGCCCTCTTAGCTCTCTGGGGCTGGCACTGGCAGTGGCCCCCAAGGAAGACACAGAACATGAAGTTCCATGTGCTCGGCCACCACTCTGGCTTCTTTGGGTTTGTTTGATTTTTTTTTTTTTTTAGGGGGGAAAAAGTGTTTTCTTAGTGAACATCTAGTGGTTCTGCTGCTGCCTACCAGGCTGCCCCCTCCAACACTAAGAGCACCATAGCCCCACAGGCCAGGGAAGGACCCAGATGTGCAGGAGTGTGTGCTGCATATGCACTGGGCCCACCAGCCCAGCACAGCCGCTCTGAATCCTCCAACCCAAGGTCCTGGATTCACTGGGAAGGGATTTGTCACTGAGCCAACACTCGCCCTCCACCAGCACCCATTAGCTGGTGCCCAGAATGAGTTGACAGCCAAGCAGGTTACACTGCCCAGTCACAAACTACTCAGGGCTTTGGGCAACAGTGTTGTCTCAGTGCTGGGCGTTGGAGCTGTCTGTGGCACAGCTCTGTGAAAAGGAGTGAACAAAAGCGGAAACAAGCCCAAGCGGGCATCCCCAAAGGAGCCCTGTGCGTGCTCAGGGAGGGGAACTGGCGAGCTTCAGACTCCTGTCTCCCACGGGGCTTTGGACTGGCTTGGGAGGACACCAGGCTGCGGGGGGACCCAGTCTTGGTGTGGCTGGTTCCTTGCCTAGCCCTCCCGGCTGCCACCAGGGGGAGCCCCTGCAAACTTACCTTTAAATATCACGGGCTTGGCCTTGCATATCTTCAGCAAATTGTCAGGAACAGACACGGGTTCTCCAGAGGCCACCACAGGAAAAGTGACTGCAGCTGGTCCCACCCCACTGGCCTGGGGCACACATGCCACCCCTGCACCTTCTGGGAGCACGACAGGAATGTTAGCAAGCTGAGCAGGGAACATAAGGGAAGCCAGACTAGTGTCCACATGGAAGACCTCATTACAGCACAAGACACACAGCCACGGCCCCCAGCTCTGAGCACACTCATCCCATCACCACCGACACTTTCTGCAGCAGCCCCAGAGTCCTCCTTCCTGAGGGTTTTTACTAAATGTGATCAGAAACACAGTGGACGCTGCTTTTGACCACTACCTAACAGCAAGTCAAGCTCGTAAAGACATGACGCCATGTCCCCATACACCTCAGTCACTGGATCTGGCACTGTGTGATGTCTGGCTCTTCCCCTGAGTGACCAGAGAGACCTTTTGATCTGAGTGACCAGGATGACACAGCCAGAGGAGCACAGCCACAGATCTTGCCCGAGGGTGATGGCGATGCTGCTCCACTACCTCTAGGACCAGGCAGCCCCCGCCTAGTAGCATCCTCAGCTCCATGAAGGGCCAGATGGAGGACAGCCTGCACCCTGCCAGGCCCATCACCTGCACCTCCCCAACCCACACACACACACACACCTCCAGCACCGAGGCCCCTGTGGGTTTGAGCTCTTGTTGCAACCACTCACCATGCTTAGCTCTGTTTGTGCCGCCCTGAGCACAGCTGGCATCTGCAGCCCATGGGGACTCTGGAGACCACCCTTTGTGGCGCTTTTTTGGGGGGCCAGAGTTTGACAAGATCCCTAGAAACATTCAGAGCATGGGTTAAGCTGCAACTAGCAATGAGCTTCAGTAAATTTTCCCTCAGTTTGGAGAACACTTACTTGGCTTTTTTTTTTTTTTAAGAGCATAGTTTACAATGGATTTTATAGCACACATCTATGTAATTTTTACATTTTGAGTCTCACTAAGTTGCTCAAGCTAGCTGGCCTTGCAATTGGCGATCCTCCTGCCTCAGCCTCTTCATGTAGAAAACTGAGGCAGAAGGGTCACAAGTTGGGAGTCCATCCTGGACAACTTAGGGACTTAGTAAGACCCTCTTTCAAAATTAAGAATTAACCAAAAGGGCTGAGGACTCAATCCCCACACAAAGCCCTTGGGTTCAAGCTCCATCTCTACCTCCCACCTCCATCCCACCCTGAACAAATAAATAAATTAGTAAATTAACTGAAGTCTGTGAGCCTTCATGACCCGGCTCCGCCACTGGGGCGCTGCTGCTCCATCCTACTCCCAGGCCAGCTGGACAGCTCAGTTTTGATTCAGAGAAACGGAAGCTGGCCTGGCAGCAAGTCCAGGATTCCAGGCTGCGCTTGCAGGCAACCCCAAACACCACGCCATGACCCCCAGAACTCTTTGGACACCCCTCTGAGCAGAGCTGGTCCCAAGCCACGGCCCATGTTGAGACCACAAACCCTCACCAGGAGCTTGAACCCACAGCCAGGCTGAGCCCATGCCTGCAAGTGGGGATCTCAGAGAGCCACAGTCAGCTGGTTGAGTGGCCGCTGTCCCTCAGGACTGGAAGGGACACAAGAGCACACCCCTTCACTAGTGACCAGTCACCCCAAGTCACACAGCAGCTTAGAATGCCCTGGAAGAGCCCCAGATGACCTCTCTCTCTTCTTCAGACTAAAATAGAATAAAAATAAAAAGCCAAAAGTATGCTGGCTGGGAGTACAGATCCCAATCCCAGCACCTGCAGAGGTCGAGACAAGAGGACCACCAAGGTCAAGGTCAGTCAGGCTGGGCAACTTAGTGAGATCCTGTCTCAAAATAAAAAAATTTAAAAGAGACTTCCAAGACCCCAGGAGTTCTGCCGTGTGGGCCATGAGCCAGGAAATCCCTGGCCCAGCTCCCTCCAAGGGAGAAGGCATGGACACAAAACCCCGTTCCCACAGCCAGAGGCCCACTCCCTGGCTACTCAGCCACACTGAGCCCAGCCCTGGAGCCTCAGTTCACTTCTTCCACCCAGATGGTGGCCAGAGGCTGAGGAAGGCAGTAGGCATGGTGGAGATCGTGCTGGGCTCAGCCCTGCTTGGCCTGCTGAGCTCTATCCCTGACCCTTTCTGTATTTTTCATTTTGAGACAAGGTCTTGCTAAGTTGCCCCAACTCAGCTCAAACTTGAGACCATGCTGCCTCAGCCTGCCACAGCTGGGCTGTGCCATGCCTCACTCTGCTCCTCCCATGCCCTTCTTTGCCCCCCACACCTCATCTCCTCAGCACTCCCCACTCTCTTCCTCAGCGTCCCCAGAACTCCACCCTGACACTAGCCCCAGAGACACACGTCACTCACTGTCACCCAGGTCATCACCCCTGCTTGGCACAGGTGGCATTTTCCACATGGGCCCAGCAGCCACAGGCCCCAGCGCTGCCAACCTCTCCTGATGCCTACCTAGGCCCTGGGCCCAAGGACTCAGGCCACACATTACCTAAGGCTGAGGGCCGTGCCAGCACAGCCAGGCTGCTCCGTGCCAGCTGCTGGTTCCTGGAGGAGTCCCTGCCATTGAACACCGCCGCACCCGGGGCCGGAGCTGGCAGGGGCTGCTCGGAGAAGGGCGGAGATCCTGCAGGTGAGAGGAGCCGGAGCACTGAGCTGTCTCTACCACCCAGCTGACCCCATGTCCCTTGGAGCTAGAGCTCCAGATATGGGGACTGTGCCCCAAAAACAACACACTGGGATGCACATGCATGCACACACAAGCTACTCACAGTTGTGCACATGTGTGCATGCAATTCCTGCTTATATATGCAGATACATAAGCACATATACACACATGCCTGCTCATGCATACATAGGATGCACATGCATACAGACATGCACACACTCCTTCTGCACATATGAACACATGCCACTGCTGCCCCTGCACACATGGAAACACAACCTGGTTGTACATGAGCATGTGTATGTACAACTGAACATGTGCATACATAGAACACACATTCACATGCATATTTATGTACACCTCTGCTCACATGTGTACATTCACAAACATGCATATACACACTCCTGTCTGCGTAGCACATACACACATTGGTGCAGTGAGTTCAGGCCAGGCTGAACACAAAGCAAGACCTGCTCTTTGCTTTCTTTTCCTTTTCTTTTCTTTTGAGACAGGGTCTCACTATGGAGCCCAGGCTGGCCTGGAACTCACAGCAATCCTCCTGCCTCACTCAGCCTTCCAAGTGCCCGGTTATAGGCATGAGCCACAATGCCTGGCTGCCTTTGTCTGCTCTGTAGCCCGTCAGGCCTCACAGTGAGCCGGCCTGCGCAGCCCCCTTCACCATGGCTTCAGCTCTGTTGCCTCACCTGCCTGCTGAGTGCCCGGTGGGATGCCAGGGTTCGACCCAGGTGCACTGGGCTTGCTGGAAAAGATAGCCAGAGGCCCTGAGCCCTCCAGCGGCGGGAGGGTGGGACCAGAGCTTGCACTGGCCGAGGCCTGGCGGCTTCTGAACTCTGCAGGAGGAAGAGGCGGATGTGAGCACCCAGGATCTCCTCTGCCCCAGCCACAACAGGGCTTTGAATCTGGAATTTCTCCCACAGGTGAGCAGACTACATAGGAATAAGATTCCAACCAGGCAAGGGGTGCACAAGCTCTTCCCAGCGTCAGATCAGGCTGGGCTACACAGTGAGTTCAGGGCCGGACTGAACTGCATAGCAAGACCCTGTCTCTGAGAAAAAAACAATCATAAAACAAAAAAAAAAGAGGAAGAAAAAGCCCTGTCCCCTGGGGATAAAAATCACTGCCCAGAACCACTTGCCACAAAGAGTTACAGCACAGCATGACTCTGCCAGCCTGCAAACGTCCCTTGCAATTACTCCGTCAAAGCGCTTGCACCACTAATGTCAGTGTGCACACGCGTGTCGACGAGCTTGGCACCCGGCATCATTCTGCCTCTGCTGTCCCAGCAGGCACCGCGCAGGGGCGCCCTGCCCCGCGGCCCCCACCCCCAGACACCATGCGGGGCCCTCACCCGTGCCCTTCCAGCAGATCGCGGGCCCTTGGGTGAGCGTGCCCTGCGCGTCGCGGACCAGGTAGTACTTCAGGTGCTTCTGCTTCTTGGGCTGCGTGCTGAGCTTCAGGTTGATGTGACTGGAGAACTCGGTGAAGTAGCAGAAGCCGGTCCTGCCGCAGCCCACGCAGTTCCCGGAGAAACCTGGGAAGGCAGAGGGTGAGGCCCACTGCTCTCCACCCCATGTTCCATCTGCTCTGCCCGTGATCCGCAGGCACCTTGATTTGGGAGGACCTGGAAACGTGGCCAGGCAGCTGGGAAGGGTTCTCAGGCTTAGGGGCATACTTAACAGTGCCTGTCCCTGCGGCCAGCTGGGAGGCCGAGGCAGGGGAATCTCAAGTTGAGCCCAACTTGGGCCACTTAACCTCGAGAAACCGTGTCTCAAAAAATAAAAAAAGGGGGTGAGAATATAAGCTTACAGCAAAGGCTCTGGGTTCAATTCCCAGTACTGTAAACAATAATAAAAATAATAATAAGTAATAGTACTAGTAGTATGATCTCTGAGAGCTTTCTAAAACTTAAAACATGTTAACCACCTTTAACAACGCCAGTGTTTCTTAAAAACATAAATTATGAGGGAAAAGTAAGGAAGAAAGAATTTATTAAGAAAAACTTAAGATGGAGCTCAATCCCTGGTACTGCAAAAAAAAGAAAAACTTAAGATGAACTAAACAATTGGTTTAAGAGAAACTTAACTGGATCTGGATTTCAATAAACCAACTGTTGAAAGAAAGACAAGAAAGAGTCGGGCCGTGGTAGTACATGCCTGTAGTCCCAGCACTTGAGAGGCTGATCAGTGCGAGTTCGAGACCAGCCTGGGCTACAAAAAGTGAGCTTAAGGACAGCCTGAACTGCAGAGCGAGACCCTGTCTCAAAAAGACGGAAAAAAAAGAAAGAAAGAAAGAAAGAAAGAAAGAAAGAAAGAAAGAAAGAAAGAAAGAAAGAAATTGAACACACCAGATCTTTGAGCACTGTAAAGAATGCTGTCTAAGGGCAGGAGACCTCCAACAAAGAGCCCTTGTCTTTTAGAGATAGACTCGCACTAGGTATTTACACAAGAG
>PVKN010001694.1:19199-49057 GCA_004027915.1 Capromys pilorides
CAGCCCCTGGCTTGGGTTCCCGCTTCCCCCAACATCTCCCCAGCGTCTTTGTCCCTGGTACCCATTGCCTGCGGTGCCCTGTCACCCCTAGGGTATGAGCACCAGCACTGGACTATCAGGTTCCAGCTCAGGCCCCCCAGCTGCCTCCTGCGTGACCTCAGAGTGGGTCCCCCTCTCTGTGCCTGCAATACTTTCTAGACTGAATGTCCCCACCTCACTGCTGCTTTAATTTAGTGCATCCTCGTCCTTCCCAGGGTGGCCTCTGACCCCTCTGCTCTTCAAGGAAAGTGTTGTGCAAATGAGCCAGGTGAGCTCCACCAGCCCCTTCCTATCATTTGTATTTTTTTTTCTTTCTTTCTTTCTTTTTTTTTTTTTAAAAAAAAGGAGTTTGGTACTACATTATACTGAATTACTGGTACAATTCTCTCTCTCTCTCTCTCTCTCTCTCTCTCTCTCTCTCTCTCTCTTTTCTTTTTTGGTGGAACAGGGCATTGAATTCAGGCCCTTGCGCTTGCCAGGAAAGCACTTATTCTACTGAGCTATCTCCCCAGCTCCTCATTTGTATTTCTTATTTTGAGACAGGGTCTTAAGTTGCCTAGGTGGACCTACTCATAACCCTTCTGTCTCAGCCTTTCTAAATGCTGGGATCTCAGGTAGGCCTGGATGGGAACAGGCATGGGTTGGAAGATTTATTGGCAGAGACTTTTGCTAATTATATTTGCCTATATCACCCACCACTTATGCATCCTCTTAGCAGAGCCGGGACAGGGCTGCATATCTAGCCTTTGAGTTTACACAGTTCATGAATATAGGCTTAGCCAGGGATATAGCTCAGGGGCACAGTGTCTGCCGGGCAAGTACAAGGTCCTGAGTTTGATTCCCCGTACCAAAAGATAAAAAATTAAAAAGGGAAACATAAATGCAGGCTTAATTGCCTGCTTGCAAAGTGAAGAAAGGACTGAATCACTCCTAGTTAAAGAATGAATCTAGCAAGATAGGAGATGTGACCTAAAAGTACTGCAGTGTCTGTAGTTTTTAAAACGTGTGACAGTAAAAGACACATTGCCACAAATCCCCCCCCAAAACTTTCTCACTCCCAACACGCTCACGCTTTCATTCTTTGCAATGAGTCATATATCATTAGTTTTTCTTAGTGGAACGTTCACAGTGTTTTCTGATCACCCCCTGGTTTTCTTCTCTGACACCTAAGCCAATTAAGAGGATTTCCTGGTAAAGCCCTGATACCTAGATTGTGTTTTCCTGGTTTCCCAGACAAAACTGCTCCACGGCTCCACCGTCACTAACACGGGACTCCTACAGGCAGGACATTCCACAGCCTGGTTTATGGGTCACTAAAAAGCCCCACAGAGCTTGGAACCACCTGGTCCCGGCAGCCTCTTTGGGTTTAATTGCAGGAAACATAAACATAGCCAGGCACATAGGCCAGGAGCAAAAAGCTGCTTTCAAAGAAAAAAGTGAGGTTATTACAGGCGGCCCTGCTGCAGGAATGGAGGACTCTTCCAGAGCAATTAACAAAGACCCCTACCCCCCCCCATCCCACCCCCCTTCCTGGCCACTCGGCCACAGAGAGGCTACAAGAAAGGGGTGGGGGATGCAGGCAGCTAGCAGAGCTGGCCGAGCTGGCCGGCCTGGCTTTACTCATTTAGGGCCCTAGGGATTAGGGCCAGAGGAGAGGAATCGGGACAACACCCAGGCACAAACAAGCACATCACACACCCTCACGGAGGCTCCTGCTCCCTGCTTCTCCTCGAGTCTCCTCATCCCTCCAGCCCTGCCCTGCACTGCACAGCAGAGACACCAGCTGTGCCCAAGAAGGCCACCAGGGTGAGTTTCTCTGCCACCAGGCTTGAGGACATCAAGCATGGGGCGGATACTTATGAGAGACAAGGAGGCTTGAGGGTTTAACCCAGAAGTCTGTCCTGGGCCTCGTGGTTGGGCTCCAAGGCTCCCTGGACAGTGGGCTGTGGTCACCCATCTACCTCCCATGGCCCAGGGACCTTCTGAGACCTGAGGTCAGATGTGGGACCAGAACCCACAACTCTGGGCACTGTCCAAACTTAGGAAAACACAGTCTAGGAGCACACTGCATTTGTCTTGTTCAAAAAATTAAAAGCTAACGGTGCCTACAGCCAGAGGCAGATCCACAGCTTCTCATGCTGAGCACAGTACAGGCCAGCAACTGAAGGTAGAAAGGCCAGGCCTGGTGGTACGTGCCTGTCATTCCAGCACTCAGGAGGCTGAGGCAGGAGGATCACAGCAAGTTCAAGTCCAGCCTCATTCATCACTCGGGTGGCCATTTAGGAAGGAAAGCATGTGACAAATGCATAAAAAACCTAGACCCTGGAATGGTGGCCCTCACAGAAAACGTCATATTTTAAAATATCACCCCTTTCCTTCCAGTGTGCCGTGATGACCCATGGACAGCCAAAGAGTTAAGCCCCCTCTTTGACATGATACTGCAGGAAAGCAGCCCTACCCCCACGCGTGCAAGCATGCATGCACACCAAGAACCCCTACCCTGCACTGCCCAAACGGCACAAGACAGGACGACCGGGCCTTGGGAAGAAGCCATCCGTGTGACCGCTAGTGACCTTGGCAGTGTGGAGCGGCTTGGATTCAGACAAGATTCAGGCGTTCCCAGAGTAACAGGGTGCCCAGGGAGTGCCTTTCTGAGACATCTACATTTACTAACTCTATCCACCTGTCCTCGAGGAGCCCAAGCTGGCTGTGGACTCACCTCGATCCTCCTGCCTCAGCCTCCTGAGTGCTACGGTGCAAGGCTGTGCACTGCTGTGCCTGGCTTTTGATCCCCGAGAAGGATATACCCTCACCCTAGCTGCACCCTCCTCCCTGTGACTTGGGGGCTGACCCACTGCCCTCCTGGCAGTGTCCTCTGATCTACATCAACCCTTTGCTTACGCAGACTTGGTATATTTCTCTCACCCCCAAACCCTGGCCCTCCGTGCCCCATGTGGCACAGCCCTGGCCAGAGTTGTTGCCCCCTCAAAAACAGAAATAGACATCAGAGGCGCCAGTGCCAGCCTCAGTCTCCCGAGGGAGCACGCACCAAGCAGTGCATTGTGGCCGCTGTCGTCCGGCAGGAAGCGCTGGTCCACAGCGCACACGAGCAGATGGTTGGGCAGGCTGGGGGACTTGGCCCCCACCAGCAGGAAGCCCGCGGGGACCTCCAGGGGCTCGCTGGAGACAGACACCAGACGCAAGTCCTTCCCGGCCTGGCAGAACCCTGCAGGGACGAGAAGAGCACAAAATGCCCGGGCTGCTCAGAGCCAGGGTCACAGGAGCAAACAAGGGAACGGCCCTTACCACTGGGCCAGGTGCAGAATGAACAAGCTGAGAGAGAAAAGCATCTGTGGGGAGCACGACTCCACCATAAGGAAGGATAAGCTCGGGGTATGTGTGGGAGAACGAATATGTTACGTGAAATAAATGAGACACACTGGCTTTAGTAGTGCATGGCTTCTCTTCCATGAGAAATGCACAGTATAAATAATTTAAAGAGAAAATTAGAAGAAAGCTCATGGGAAATAGAGACAGAACTTTTGCAAATGGGAAGGAACCAAAAAGTGGAGGGGGGTAGGTAGGAAGGGGAGGAAGAGGGAAGAGACTACGTCTGCACACCGCCCCCAGGAGGAGTGCGAGCATGTACACCACAGACACAAGGGAACATAAAAATATTACAGAATCATAGCCAGTTCTGCAGGACACCAATCACAGAAATTACCCATCAGTGCTACTGTGTAATACACATGAATATGCAAATGAAGCTCCACAGGAAAAATACTTGAGCAAGCGATGACAAATTAAATTCAGACAAGCTGGACATAGGGAGGCCGAGGCAGGAGGCTATGAACTTGAGGCCTGGGCTACGGAAATTGTATTTCAAAAAATGCCCCCTATTTTTTTTTAATGTACGTAAGATAAATCCATGAGAAACTGAGGAGTGATCTCACTTTTTTTAATATTGCATTTTACATACAAGGAGAGGGCTTGAGTATTGAGAGACTTACTTTCTGCCTTTTTTTTTTCTTTCTTTCCTTTTGGTTCAGGAGATGGAACCCAGAACCTTCTCACTGAGCACCAACCCAAGCCATTTTTTATTTTTCATCTTGAGGCAGGCTCTCACTAACTCATAAAGTTGCCCAGGCTGGGCTAGCACATGAGCTCCTCCTGCCTCAGCCTCCCAGAGGGTGGTGATTCCTGGTGCACACCACCATACGCGGCCCTTTGCATCCTTAGAACCTTTTGAATATATTTGGTCTTTAAAACATAAATTTGGGCAGTCTCAGCGTGAAGGCGGCTGGGCTGGCTGTCTCGGTTAAGATGAGGCTTGCGCTGCTACTTCTGCTGGTGGCGTCCGCAGTGGTCTGCAGCGAGGCCTTGGCCAATCTGGGCGGTGTGCCCAGCAAGAGACTAAAGATGCAGTACGCCACGGGGCCGCGGCTCAAGTTCCAGAGTTGTGTGTCCTGAGGTTATAGGCAGGTGTTTGAGGAGTACATGAGGGTTATTAGCCAGCGGTACCCAGACATCCAAATTGAAGGAGAGAATTACCTCCCTCAACCAATTTATAGACACATAGCATCTTTCCTGTCAATCTTCAAACTAGGATTAATAGTCTTAATAATCATCAGCATTTGCTTTCTTTGGCATGCAAGCTCCTAGTGTCTGGCAGGGCGGCCAAGAAAACAAGGTCTATGCATGTATGATGGTTTTCTTCTTGAGCAACATGATCGAGAACCAGTGTATGTCAACAGGCGCATTGGAGATAACTTTAAATGATGTACCTGTGTGGTCTAAGCTGCAACCTGCTCATCTTCCATCCATGCAGCACTTGTTCAAATTCTTGACAATGGAATGAAGCTCAATGTGCATATGGATTCAATCCCACATCATTGATCATAGCCCCACCTATCAGCACTGAAAACTCTTTTACATGAAGGAAGTTTTGCAAGAGCAGCGTGGCTGACATTATGAAGGCCTGTACTGAAGACAGCAAGCTGTTAGTACAGACCAGATGCTTTCTGCAGGCTCACTGTACCTCTTGGAAAACCTCTATGCCAGATAACTTTTCAGTGCTGCTCATTTTGGAATTCTACACAGTCATGGAGTGCAATAATGCTGTACGTCCCCTCCCACCCTCATTCAACTCTTTATTTTTTTTTAATGTAGGCATTATTACTACTTACATCTTTCTCAGTCATATTTGAACAAGAAGTAGCAATTGAGTTACAGATTTTTTTTTTCCTCAAGATGTCTTTTAAAACTGTTGTGCTTTTTTTTTTTTTTTCTTTTTTTGCAGGACCAGGGTTTAAACTCACAACCTTGCACTTGCCAGGCAGGCACTTGTGCCTCGGAGCTATCTCCCCAGCCCCCTGTTGTGCCTTTTTAAATTATTTTTTTAATAGCTTAAACTCAATCTTTTGGGGAATACAGCTAAAGTTCCCAAATACTTTATAAAGTTGATCAGACATCTCTAATTTGGCCATGTTCATTTTCAAAATATTGCTGGTTATGAACAGTGCATTATATAAGATTATTGGGTGAGTCCAATACGCAGAGTACTCTACCAATTTGTGTGCATGTGTGTATGTGTGTGTGATAGCAGAGAACTACTGCCAAACCAACTGCTTTTTAAATCTTATTGTGTAACTCAAGTGTCTTGCCTTGACCAATCTAATGAATTGAATTAACTGGGCCTTTATACTTAATTAAATAAAAAACTAAGCAGATGTCAGTTACATGAAAAAAAAAACAAACAAACATAAGTTTACACAGTATCAAGATAGGAGAAGGAAAGGGCCTGATTCTAGCTGGCTCTGCCCTCCCAAGGTCCAGCCAGGTGAGGACCCAGGAACAACTGCAGGCGTGGCCACCCCAGCCTCCAGGAGCAGGGACCCGGCCTCCCTGGACACCTGAGCAGCTCACAGCCCCTTCTTGTAAATATGTGCCTGTTTACTTCTGTTTCTTCCAGGATCTCACTGTCCTCCAATAGCAGTCTGAGAGGCCAAGGCCATTACTGTTAGCCAGCAAGACACGTGGACACACGACGCCTGCATGATCAGTCAGACCATTCTTCTACAATTTGGGCCACCATGTACTTAACATGTTTCCTGGACTGGGGAGATAGCTCAGTGGCACAAGTGCCTGCCTGGCAAGTGCAAGGTCCTGAGTTCAATCCCTGGTACAAAAAAAAATGTTCCCCAAGTGGGTGACATCACCCTTCCCTATGCTCCCTACATGCTGCTTTTTCCATCAAAGTTCATGGCAAACTCCTACAAAGCCTACAAAAACCCAGTGGAGGAAGTATCCCAGAAACTCTTAACCTGTGTCTGGAAACTTCCATCTGCTCTGAGCATGGTGACTTGTTCCAACCCAGCACACACCACTTGGGGAGCAAAGCATGTGGCTCCTCGTTCAGTGGGGACTCTTGTATCATTTTCACATCTCCCAAGTGAAAGCTAAATAAAATAAGGTAGAATCAAAATATTCAGTGTCTACATTTTTACAAAAGTGTTAAAATCAAAGACACATTGCCATGAATCTCGCTCAAAATCCTCCCTTCTTCTTGAACACCCTCGTCCCCTCGTCCTTGCCACTTTCCACAGCAGCTCTGGAGTCCTTTCTTCAGGGTCTTTAGCTGTGCTGTGGTCTTCTAGCTGTGGCTGCCTTGATGTCCTGAATAGATTCAAAACATCTCCCTTCCATGGTCACTGTGACTTAGGGGAGAAGACAAAACTCACACAAGGCCAGATATGGTGACTAAGATAGACAAAGACAGTGTCTCATTCTCTACAAGATGCCTTTCCCTTAGATGGCGATTGGTGGCCACAGTCACCATGTTATTGATCACATCTGGTAATGGCTGTCATGGAGCGTGGAGGAGCAATGTGTGGGCATAACACCTGCCGTTGGATAGGGCCACCTTTGGGAGCCAGGGACACAGGATAGGCATGGACAGCGCCTATGGCTCCAGGTACAGTCCAGCCAGATGCTGGGCAAGGCACACACTCCCGTGGACTCAGCACTTGGGAGGCTGAGGCAGGAGGGCTGCTAAGAGTTCAAAGTCTCAAAACATTTAAAATTACAAAAAGGGGGGCCAGCGAGATGGTTCAGTGGTCTAAAGCGCTTGCTTAGGAAAGCTTAGGCAACTGCAGGGACCACGGTTCCATCCCCAGCACCACATGCTGTGCCAGCCCCACCCCCAGGGCAGGCTGAGCCAGCCATAAAAAAAAATACAAAAAGGAGATCAATAGAGACTTACCATCTGTGGTACAGCATCCTTCAGGAGGAGGAGCCAGTGGGTAGGGATTTGGGGGTCCGTTGGTCTCCAGCCCACCTTCTCCTTCCTCTTCCTCTTCCTCATTGTCCACTTGACTCACCCCTGGGCAGAGGTAAGAAGAGTAGTGATTCATAAGGCAGCTGCCATCTAGGTCCCTCTCCCTGGAAATAGCCCAGGACCTGGGGGACTAAAACAGCAGGGCTCAGGACAGTGGCAGGTTCAAGGCTAGCCTGAGTAACTTAGTAATGTGGCTACCCTTTGTCTCAAAATAAAACTGTATAAAGAGCTGGGGACACAGCTCAGGGAGAAGCCCTGGATGTAGTTGCCAATATGGGTAGGGGGGATTTGCATGAGAGCTGGGCATGCTGGCGCATGCCTGTAATCACTGCCCTTGGGAGGCAGACTCCAGACAGTGACCTCCAGCAGTTTAACTCTGATGTCCCCAGCTGTGCCTGATACCCAAGCTGGCATTCTCCAACTAAACTATATCTCTTAGTTCAAGAGCACAAAATATCAGTAGTGTGAACCATCTTGTTGGGCTCAGAAAGCTGTCAAACTCTACATAGCTGTTTATCTTCAAGAGAATGATGCTCTAAACAAGAAATACACCTAAGCATGACACACACACACACATATATATATATATATATATATATATATATATATATATATATACACAAAAAAGAGCCATTCCAGGAAACTCCAAAATGATCCAGAAGGCTCCAGAATGTTCTAGAATGCTCTAGATGCTCTGGAACAGACCCTGTCTCTCTGGTTTTAGAAAACTACTTAATCGAAACAGTATCTTTGGAGGAATGGAAAAGGTAGATGTAGCCAGGAGAACCTGGAATTGGCCATGGGAATCCCCCAACACTCCCTGAATCCACTCTATCACTGCTGTGACTTGAGTTTCTGAGACATGTGGGAATGGTCTCCCCTTCCAGCCTTACACCCTGGGCACTGAGCACAGTGCTGCACAGAGACACAGAGCTCAGGGCAGCCAAACACTGCCTGTGGCTCCACCTCATAGTGCCAGAAGAGCAGGGCCTTCACAGACATGAGCACTGCTGAGGCTTCGACTTCTTTTCTCTGAGATGTTTGGGGCAGAAACGTTCTTCCCTGACACTGGGAGGTGGCTACACCTCCTTGGCTATGCTGTCAGCCCATCCATCCAGGTCTGGTGGCCAGGAGCCCAACCCACAATCCTCATTCAAGTAACAGAGCTTGGGCCCCTGCTGTCGGTGCAGTCCAGGATGGTGACAGAGCTGTCAGGTGCACTTTTGATTAAAGAGGGCCCTAGGCTGACTTCAAGGTAGCAACAGCACCTCAACGTGGGTGCAGAACTCCCAGCTCCAGACACACAATCTTCTTATGCTCAACTAAAGGTGCCCAGGGGCTAGGCTTGATGCCACACACATGCCATCCCAGCCTTTCAGGAGGCTGAGGCAGGAGGATTCCTGTGAGTTCAAGGCCATCCTGGGCCACACAGTGAGACCCTGCCTCAATAATAATAATAATAATAATAATAATAATAATAATAATAATACTGCTCTGACTGCAAAGCCAACCTTCCAGGACCTTTAAGGAGTGGCATCACATTGTAGGCATCTCCTATTACAGTCAAAAAGGGAGAAAAAAAATTCCAGAAGAGAAACAGCTGCCATGCATCTGAGGGTGTGGGAACAGAGCAGCCGTACTGTTTGAGGACTCCAGACTCCAGGAGAGACCTGGTAAGCAAAGACAATCTTAGCCCTGGAGTCAAAGAGCTTCCCTTGCAGACAGAAGGAGGATTAAAGGTCAAAGGTCTGCCCCAGACATTCCAGTGCCTTTGATGAGATGGCCAGGCCTGGCCCCAGCTGGGCCCTGGCCCCAGCCCAGCCAGACATGTCACTGAAGTCCCATCAGAGAGTGGAATGGGAGCAAAACATAGGAGCAGGGGACCCAGGACCCCAGGCCAGAGCTCTGGGGTTATGTTCAGTTTTCTTCCAAGAGAAAAAACTGAGGGTCAGAGCCGACAGCTTTAAGGAGTGTCTGCAACTAGTTTAATTAACACTCAGAGTGCAGTGCGCTCTCGGGCTGGCCTTCCTCTTGAGAAAACCAGAACGTGTGGGAAGGCTCTCTGCCCGAGAGGCGGGTGGGAGTCCAAACGCGAAGAACACAGTCCTAAGACCCCTGCGAACACACAAGAGTTAAAACGCTAACAGAGCCTGAGTGTCCATCCTCCCATGACCTGGCTGTAAAAACTCTGGGACAGTGGGAGGAGGAGGAGGAGGGGGAGGAGAAAAACGAGGAAGAGGAGAAGGAGGAGGAGGAAGGGGCTGTGGCAGCAGCTGGAGCCAGGCAGACCCAACTGGGATCACCTGCCTGGGCAGAATTCCGGCCACACAAGACAGGGATCCATCCGGCTGAGTGCCTGGTGTAGGGTGACATTTAGCAAAGGTGGGAAAGGAGGACGAAAGAGAGAGGAAGGAAAGGAGGGAGCGAGGGAAGAAGGGAGGGAGGGGACAGAAAAGGCTTTGTAGACTTTAAGATACCATTCAAATGCCCTACATTAGCCCCATGCAGGCTGTTCTTCATGTGTCCTTAACAGCCAGCCGCTTCTCACTGCAGAATCCACTGTCCCCCACAAATCAGCTGCCTAGACACGCAGTCTCTAAAGACTGTGCTAAGGACTTCTGACTTCCCCGCCATGTCAGAGTGGTGCTTCTCAGGCCAGAAAACAGTGTTTTGTGTATGAATGCCAGAGAATGTTCGGGCTTCCTAATCTGTAGTGTGGATCAGAGGGTAAATGTGTGTTCCTGGCCCCAGCTCAGCTCCTTGGTGGGGTCCTCAGCTATGCCATCTGTGAAGTTAATGTAATAAGGACTTTTTTGTTTGGTTAGTTTTTGTCTTCACAGGGTTGAGGACTGAGCCCAGTATCTTCACATAGAGCAGCATCCTTAGCCCCCTTTACTTATTCTATATTTGAGACAGGGTCTCGCTAACTTGTTAAATTACCCAGGCTAGGCTCCAGCTTGCCGTGCCCCTGCCTCAGCCTCCCACGGTGCTGGGATGACAGGCGTGCACCACCACGCCAGCTGGCGAGCACATTTCAAAGGGAGCCAGGGGGCTTCCCTGCTAGGACACAGAGCTATCTGAAGATCGCTGCAAGTTCAAGGCCAGCCTGGGCTGCATAGCGAGTTCAAGTCCAGCCTGAACTACAAAGCTAGACACTGTCTCAAACAAGCAAACAAATAAGACATATACTTACAAACAGAAATTCTAAAACTACAGCTGTCTCACACTTTAGAATGTTGCGGGCTTACTGTTTACACAAAAATACAGTTATTAAAAATTACAATGGCTTGACTCTCTGACTAGTTAAGAAAATCCTAAAGTGAGTCACCCTGCACCTGAAGATTATTTATTTATTTGTTCTAGGTACATGATAAATGTGTGAAAGATTGATCTTAGCTCTTAAAGTGTCTAATGCGCTCCTTGTGGCTGCTGTCCTAAGAAACTATCTAGACACCTTTGCAAAGATACAGCTCCAGGTTGCAGGACACAGAGCAGACATATAGAGACCCAAGGGTGGGTCAGACAGTCTCATTTACAGCCCAAATGTCCAGCTTTCTTTTGAGAGTACAAAGAGAGGACACTTCAGAGCTGCCAAGTGCTGTCCTCATCCTTTCTCCTATTGCTCTAAATTTTATTTCTCCCATTTTGTTGGCTAAAAGTTACTGGCAGGTAAGCAGGGCACAGTTCTTTCCTGCTGGGCTCAACACACCCAGCTCGGGTGGCACTGGTGGGCATCTGGCATTTGTGCCTACTGCACAGAGCAAAAGCAAAGCCAGTCCCTGGCGTCCCCTACCTTCCAGCGAGGAGAGCTGCTGCTCGGCTTCCAGGTAGAGCTGGGAGAAGATGGGCCGCGGCACCAGGCTGCTGGAGCGCAGCGAGGCCTCGATGGAGCTGTGCAGCACCTCCTCGAAGCGCGTGCTCTTCAGCTGGCCGGCGTAGGAGTTCCCCATCTCGGCCCGAGCAGGCTCACAGCGGCATCTCGGTCCGCAGCCGCAGGAGGAAGGCCTGGCCGGCGAGGGGGCTCGGCGCTGCAGCGAGACAGAGGAAGCTGTATAAGTAACAACCCTGGCCAGCGCTGCCTCACCCAGCCCGCCCCGGGCGGAGCGGCTCGAAATTGCTCCGGCCCCCCACGGAGGCTAGCCAGAGCGGAACCTGACCCCGGAACCTGGCCCCGCAGCCCAGACCAACGGCTTCCCTTTTCCACACCTGCTGCCCATTAGCTCTCTCTGTAGACTGCTCAGTCCAGCAGGTCTTCCCGCCACACACAGTCACGCTGCAAAGCCCAGCTTACAAAAGAGGCAGGAAAACCACCAGTCCACCCCAGACGTAAACACTATTCTTGTGTGTGTGTTTTCCTATTGCAGCCTCACTGAAATATAATTCGCATAACAAAGTATACAACCTGATGGTTTGGGGGATGGTACTGTGGAACTGTCAGGCAATCAAATTTATTATTATTACTATTATTATTATTATTATCATTATTAGTCTTTTTTTGTCTTTTCGGGACAGAATCTCACCAAGCAGTTCAGGCTGGCCTTGAGCTCACTTTTGTAGCCCAGGCTGGTCTCGAACTCACATCGATCCTCCTGCCTCAGCCTCCCAAGTGCTGGGATTACAGGTGTGTGCCTCCATGCCTGGCCCCTAAATTTTTTTTTTTTTTTTTCCAGATAGGGTCTCACAGACAGGCTGGCCTAGAAATTGTGGCGATCCTCCTGCCTCAGCCTCCCAGAATGGTGGGATTACAGGCCTGGTCCATCGCACCCAGCTAGAAAACAGTGTTTAAACATACTGGTAATTCTTCTTTGATAGATACCTGATATAATTTTATAAAAAATATTAGATGCAAGAGCAGAAATGGGGCCAGCGGTCTAAAGTGCCTGCTTAGGCAAGCTTAGGCAACCACAGGGACCACAGTTCAATCCCCAGCACCAGCACCACATGCTGCCCCAGCCCCACACCCAGGGCAGGCTAAGCTGGCCATAATATAAATAAAGTTTTTTTTTAAAAAAAAGAGCAGAAATGTACAAACAAGGGCTGGGGAGATAGCTCAGTGGCATAGGCACCCGCCTGGCAAGCACATGGTCCTGAGTTCAATTCCCAGTACCGAGAAAAAAAAAAAGAAAAAAAAGAAATGTACATTCTTCAAGGAAAGACAGGGCCAATGTATTTCTTGTGTACTGTGCATTTGACTTTTAAGGTACTTTTTTTTTATGTATTTAATATAGGGTCTACAAGATCTCACTACACAAATCAGACTTGTGGTCCTCCTGTTTTCAGCCTCCCAAGCACTGTGATTATAGGCACGCGCCACCATGCCTAGTCTCAATTGCCATCTCAGCACGCCCAATTGGCAGGGCTGACACAGCACACCAGGGATTGAACGCCAGCCCTGGTGCCTGCCTATGCAGGTGCTTTGATTTTTTTAAAAAATATATATATTTGGTACAGGATCCCTCTATGCAACTCAGACTCCTAGTGATTCCCCTGTTTTTAGCCTCTCCAGGGCTGGGATTACAGGTGTGTGCCCCAACGCTGGGTCTCAGTGGACGGCTCCACATGCAGGGAGGGGAGGGGGCATTGCATGTGGTGCTGGGTTCGAACCCGGGTCCCTGTGCTTGCCTAAGCAGGTGCATAGTCCACTGAGGTATGTCGCTGGCCCTCTTTTAAGGTGGTTTGGCGCAAATAGCACAAGATGCTATGCTGACACTCTCCCTGCCTCGTCCACCAGGGCAGGCACAGGGGTGGTAGGGCCAGGCTGCACCCCAGCAAACCATCGCCACCCCTTTGACTCAGGACCAGAGGGACTGTGCCTCACGGCTGCGGCATGAGCAACAGCTCTCAGGTGCTTCACGGTGCCCGCAACAGCAGCAGCGGCTTCGTTCAGGCAAGGCAGGGCACTGGTGCCCTGAAGACTGTCTGCTCCCCTCTCCAGCAAAACCTCAGTGGAAACCCTTGAGCATTTCCTGCTCCCCTGGGCCATGGCTCTTGCCCGCAGGGCCCCTCGCCAGCCCTGCTTACCACCAGGAACAAGCTGCTGGAGGACTGGGCAGGAATCAGCGCAACGAAGAACAAGTGCTGTGGAGTGCAGAGGCCAGGGGCCACGCCCACAGCTTCATCGGAGAGGCCCTGACTGTATTTTGTTCGTTTTGGCAAAAGTGGTGGTGGGGGAGGGGGGCCTAGTCCTTGGGTAGAGCTGTATCCTCTGTCCTTTCGCCATTTTATGTTTTCAGACAATATTTTGATAAGATGTGATATTGCCCTCCTGCCTCAGCCTCCCAGAGTGCCAGGATTACAAATATTCCCCACTAAGCTGGGCTCTGCCTGCTTTCCTGACCTGCTGCCTACTTGGGTTTTGAAGTTTAGGTTACTGATGATGAGATCCAAAGAGGCACAAATCCTCAGAGAAGAAAAAGAAATGGAAGCAGAGCCAAGTGTGGTAGAACACACCTGTTCTCCCAGTACTGGGGGAGGCTAAGACAGGAGGATCACTTCTTTGAGTTTGAAGTTAGTCTGGGCTACATAGCAAGACTCTGTGTCAAACAAAACAACAACAAAAAAAAAGGGAACGAGGGAATGACAGTAAAGGCTGCAGGTCGTGCCCCAGACCAAAAAAAAAGGCAGGGGGAATTTCCAAACTCAGAAAAAATAGACATCTTCTCCTGCAACCCTAAACATACCAGAAGTAATTTGTTTTGTTTTGGTTGTGTTGCTGTTTATGTGTTTGTAAGAATGGGGCACAGGAGCCTTTCCCTGGATGGGCAGGGCTCTGTCTGTCACACAGGGCCTAGCCACGCTGCACCTGCCAGCAAGGAGGCTCAGGCTGGGGATCACGGCAAGCCAGGGCGCAGGAGTGCTTCTGCCCTGGGTTCCTCGGAACCCTGGACCTGGGCCTGCATGGAACCAGAGACACAGACCAAGGAGAACACAGCTCATGGTCGGACACCAAAGCTGCAATCCCAAATGGAGCTTGGGCCATGGTGCACGCCTAAGGTCCCAGCCCTTAGGACGCGGAGGCAGGAGGCTTACGGAAAGTTCAAAGCCAATCTGGGCTATGCAGAGACCCTGTCTCAAAAACCAAAACAAATACGTCATCAACCCATAATCTAGAGACTGGAAGTCCCAGGTGGGCACATCCATGGTTGTCCCATAGGCCCCAGGAGATGACCAAGGTGTCATCTCTTCTGGCCCCTGCTGGGTACTCAATTGTCCTCTGCTATAGTCACAGCAGAAAGGGCCCCTTCACAGCATCCGGGGTGGGTCCCCTATGGCAAAGGACCTGGGCCAAAACTCACTCTCTGTTTTCTCACAAGGAGACTGGGAGCTGGCCTGTTCCCTCAGACTACAGCTCCTGGAGGGGCATGGAAAAATCACACATGTTCTCAGACCCTCAGAGGCCAGGGCACCTGCCAGGGATAGAGACAGAGACACTGCACCCACTCCTGGGCTGCTCCTAGCCACAGTGCAGCTGGAGGGTCTCAGTGCAGAGCTGGGTCTGTCCTACCCTCCCACCCCACTGACAGTTTCTGGCCAGGCCAGGCCTGCCTGCTTGGGACACAGCTCTGCCTCTGAGGCAGCTGGAACAGGTGGAGGCCTGTTGCTCCCAGCGTACCCAGGAAGGGACATTTCGGCTGGCACTTGACCCCTGGTTGCTGACAGGAGTGCAGAGGAACACAGGGTGGTGGGAGGCAGAGGAGCAGGTGGGATCTGGAGGTAGGACAGGGACTACACAAGGGTGAGAGCTCCCCGGGGCTGCAGATACCGCAGAAAGCAGCTTCCAGGAGAGCATGCCGAGGGGAAATTCTGTGTCCAACAGTTAAAAGCATCACATCACAGCCATCCTGTGCTCCCTCCCACAGTTCCCAGTCCTGTAGCTGCATCTTGGAGGCAGTTTGTATGTACATCAGCAGACAAATGAGTAAGAAAAATGTCACATTTCCACAAGGGAGCACTATGCTGTCATAAAGAAGGATAAGCTTGAGTCATTTATAGAAAGACGGATGCACCTTGAGACCACAATGTTAATGGAAATGCATCAGACACATGAGCTTCAATATTGCATGGTTTCTCTTAGACGAGACCCCCAAAGTACAACTAAAGAGTGGAATAAAAGATAGATCCTAGGGAAGAGAGAGACTAATCTTTAGCAAAAAGAAAGGAGGTCTAGAGAGGGAGAGAAGGCAGAGGGATAGGACAAGAAAAGACTTCAGATGTCTGGTGTGCTTGTGCTAACTGCCTACAATGGAAGTATTCATTATGCACTGCAAACATATGCTAATAAAATATTTATATTTTGGGAGGGTGAGACAGAATCTCACTATGCAGCCCAGGCTGGCCTCAAACTCAGCAATCTTCCTGCTTCAGCCTTCTGAGGGCTGGAATGACAGCAGGGGATAGCAACATGTCCACGTAGCCTTGGGCGGTGAACAGTGGGAGGTTGAGGCACTTGTTTGGACCCCCAGGGCCTCAGGTGAACCAGGCAGAGAAGATGAGTGTCCCCCGCCACAGCCTCCTCTCCTTTCTGCCTACTTCAAACCCATCCAGACCTCCCACTGCCCTGCAAGGGACCAGTGCTGTCCCCCAAATCCCTGGCCACCTCCCAGGCCTGCAGGGCAGTGCTGAAGGTGACAGGCCCTTTCCTGCCAAAGTTTTCTCCAGAGCACCTTAAACTCCATCCAACCCCTTTTCCGGTCTCTCCATGACCAGATAGGGGAGGAGACAACATGGCAGGGTTTCTTCCAGCTCAATCCAAAGTTGTGAAAAGCTGAAAGGGTGCACAACCTGCCTCCTCCCCTCCCGCCCGCACGCAGGGGCGCCGGGGCCTGCGGAGCCCTAGCAGCCCCAGATATACAACATGGCCATAAAGGCATTAAACCTGCAGGACGCTTCCTCCAGGCCTCTGAGGTGCAGGGAGACGCATTCTGATGCAGATGCCGCCCCGGGCAGGTGCTGGTGGGGAGAGGAGAGGCTGCGCCCACGGGCCAGCCAGTGCACTCAGAGACCCCTCCGCTCCTCTGACGTCAAGGCACCGAGAAATGAACGACAGTAGGGAACTTGCAGAGAAAAGCCAGGAGGACCCCGCCTGGCTTTCCTGCAGGGCCCACCAGGAGGCACTTTGGGCCTCAGGAGCAGACTGGCTAATAAACAATGCCGTGTGCTCGGCAGGCACCTCAAGCCAACGAACGAGCTGCAGCCTCAGGTGGCTCTAGGGAAGGGCACCTCGCATGCCCCCCCCCACACCTCATCGAAGTCCTGAGCCTCTGAGCTCCAAGTGGCGTCCACACCTCAAGTCCCGCACATAGTACCTTCCGGAGGACCAGTCAGACCAGGCAGCCCGAAAGCAAGCAGGCAGGAGCCGGCAGAGCCCGGGGAACAGGAAGGGCCCAGAGCCTCCTCCTCCTCTACTCTGCGCTTTGATCCCAGACCAGGCAAGTGGGGTGCACCCGACACCAAATCAGGGCAGTGGACAAGTCTAGAGGCAGAAGGGTCCCCACACACAGCACACGGCGGCTCTGAGCCAATGAGTCCCGCTGTCAGAATGCAAGGGTCACCCTGTATTTCTCAGAACTGGAGCGCAGTCGGGTCACGGAGCTCCGCACTCAGGTACAGGCTGATCTGTCTAACTGCTCTGCCCAGAGAGCCCTCTGCAGCCCCGCAAGGCAACATGACTTAGAATACAAAGCCACAGACAAGATCCGTGGCAAAGACATGGCGCCAGGAGGTGGGCAGCTGGCACATCTGTCATCCCAGCACTCAGGAGGCCGAGGCAGAGGGTTCACTTTTCAGTTCAGGCTGCCGAGCAAGACTGCTGGCTGTGCCTCCTATGAGACAAGCATAACAAATCCTGTCAGTCACGGGCTCTACTTCAGGAACAGAGCTCTCAGGAGACTGACTGGTCCAGCCACTCCCAAGGCAGCCGTGGGCCACCAGCCACACAGCAGGAACCAACAGGCCAAGGCAACCAGCAGCACCGAGGCAGGGAATGCAAGCAGACAGAGGAAGCCAGGGACACGTGGGGGTGGGACAGTTGTTTGGTTTTCTTGTCCTAGAACTGAACCCAGGACCTCTGTACCAAGCAGCATCTCTGGCCCTTTTAAAATTTTATTTTTTATTTTGAGACTAAGTTGCTAAGTTGTCCGGGCTGGATTCAAACAAGCAATTCTCCTGCCTTAGCCTCCCAGACTTCTGGGGTGACAGCCTTGGGCCACTACTTCCAGCTTTATAAAGCATAATTCATCACAGCTAGATCTTGAAGCTCCCTGTCCATCGGTGGGTAAATGGATATAGGACGTGTGTTCATACGCCATGGAGCACTACTCTTCCATAAAAAGGATAAAAAAGTCATTCAGGGCCGGCGAGATAGTTCAGTGGTCTAGAATACCTGCTTAGGAAAGCTTAGGCAACCAAAGAGACCGTGGTTCGATCCCTGGTACCACATGCTGCGCCAGCTCCACCCCCAGGGCAGGCAGAGCCGGCTATAATAGATAGACAGACAGACAGACAGACAGACAGAGTTTTTAAAAAAGTAAAAAAAAAACAGTTTTTCATAGGTAGTAGATGCAGCTTGAGACCATGTTGTTAAGTAAAGTTAATCAAACACACATGCTTAATTACCATGTGATTTCTTTTATATGAGAAACCCAAAAGATGAATAAAGAGCAACGTGAAAGGCAGATGATAGGAAGTAGAAAGAGATCCTTCATAAACAGGAAGAGACCCAGAGATGGAGGGGATCCATGGGTGGGGTAAGAATTGGGGACATGGTGTCCATACACCCATTCCTGTGAGGATGGCTACTACCATGCATTCATAGAACATTATTATAACAAAGACAGACTTTTGAAGAACAAAGCTCTACTCACTCATCAGGGGGAGAGCTATACCAATACCTCGGGCTGCTCCTGCTGAGATTCTTGGGGACTTTAGGGCCCGTGGTGGTTGGAACCGTACCTGGGTTACTTCAGAGGACCCAGGGCGGGGTCAAAGGGCTGCAAGGGAAGCCAGGCAGGCAAAGTCCTCTGGGTACTTAGTCAGAAACAGTGTGAGCTGCCCCATGACACTGTGCTCCTACACGTCAGCCCTGGACACTGTGGATGTACATGCTTGTTTAAGACAGGACTGGCTATGAAGCTCAGATGACCCCAAACTCAGAGACCCTCCTGCCTCAGCCCTGAGAGCCCACCTGCGGATTTCCACCAACAGATGGGCAGTGACCAAGCAAGTTCAGCATCCAGTGAGGCTCCTGAGCCTTGCTGCCCTACGGAACTAAGCAGCTCAGGAGAACACAAGCCACACGTGTGCCCACACTCGCACAGCATCTGGCAGCACCCTCCTCTCTCCTCACTGCAATAACCTGCAAGCACCCGCTGCAGCTGGAGCTCCTCGTGCACAAGAGCCCTTTCTATCTCCCTGCATACCACAAGGTGGAGTGTCACATAAATTGCAGGACTCGTGCATTTCTGAACCATTAACATGCATGTAGCTTGGTGTGGTATGCACCTTTGTAATTCTAACACACGGGAGGCTGAGGCAGAAGGATCACCATGAGTTCCAGGCCAGCTTACACTATGTATTTGAGTTCCAGGCTGGCCTGTACTCGACATAGTGAGACTCTGTCTCAAAAAAAAAAAAAAAAACAAACAAACCCAACGATGAAGCTCTGGGAGGTGCACAGACTTCCTAGGACCTAGGACCAATGCTTTTGGCTCATGAGTACCAGCTTTCCCTTTGTCCCTCTAGTCCATTGGCTTGAAGTCATTTTTTTCTTCTTGCATTACCCACTCAACAAACATTTACAGGTGCCTGGGATACAACAGGTATCTAACAATCTTAACTTTTTAGAACGAGTTTTTCTCAGCAAAATGAGAACTCCAATACTTTAATCATGGGGTTGTCAGAATGGTGAAGCACTTCTGAAGGTATTGGTATATGTAGGTGCTCAATAAAGGATAATTTATTCGAGAATTAGGCATACTGAAAATAAAACCGGGTGTGGCGATGCTGGCTTATAATTCCAGCACTCAGGAGGTTGAGGTGCAGAGGGTTTGCCAGGAATTCAAGGCCAGCCTGGGTAGCACAGGAAGATCCTGTCTCAAACTACCAAAAAGAAAGAAGGAAAGATAGAAAAGAGAATAAGAAAGCCACAATCCTGCTGTAACAGAGCTTAGCCTCCTGTCTCTGCCTGATGGCCACATGTGGGGCCAGGAAGATTCAGCCAGCTGCCCCCCACCCAGGACCCAGGCTCCCACATCTGAGACCATTTGGCCATGCTGATTAGAAGTATCTTGCCCAGTTCTAGGTCACAAGGACCCCACTGCCACCCTTTATTTTCCCAAATTATCACTGGTGGTTTTTCTTCCAAAAAGATAGGGAGCAGCTTCACAGCATTTGGGCCCCCAAGAAGGTCATGATCTCTGCCCTCAGCTGCAGGTCACTGTCGAGGAGCCCACGGGCCCCTGAATGGTATGTGATACCACAGAGCCGAAGTGTGATGCCCGTGGATCTTCAAGACTAAAGAGGTCACTCCTCACTCCCCAGCGTCAAGCTCCATGAGTGTTCACCAATTTCAGGGTCCAAGAGGCAGGTTAATTTTCGTTTATTTTCTGAGATAGGGTCTTCCTCTGTAATCAAGGCTGGTTTTGTGTGGGTCATGGTTGAAGCTAGAGTAAAGCAGGGCCCCCCTCAAGAATACAGCACCTGAGGGCTGGCCAGATAGCTCAGCAGACTAAAGGGCCTGCTTAGGTAGAGTGCACGAGCTTGGGCTCCATCCCTGGCATGCCATGCCAGCCCTGCCCCTGGGGTGCACTGAGACAGTGATTGAGATTGGGTGTGGTAGCACGGGCCTATAATCCCAGTGCTTGGGAGGCTGAAAACAGGAGAATCACTAGAGTCTGATCTGTGTAGTGAGACCCTGTACTATATATAGTATAGTATAGTATAGTATAGTATAGTATAGTACCATATATATAGTACAGTATATAGTATATAGTACAGTATATAGTATATAGTACAGTATATATACAGTATATATGTATGTGTGTGTATATATATATATATATATATATATATATATATATATATATATATTTTAAAGACAGAGCCTTCCCAAGTCATTTAGTCACCTAGGCTGAGCTGGAACTTGTAGTCCTGCCTCAGCCACCTATAGTGCTGGAGTCACAGGCATGTGACACCACACTTAAATAAATCCTTATCTTTTCTGGACAGATTTGGAAAAGATTTCTGCCAATCATTACCTTCCAATCTTGAACTTGGAGATGAAAGGAGAGAAAAATTCTGGTCCTAATGAAGCTGGTTTCTGTGACCTGTTCTTTAGACACAGCAGTGGGGACCAGAGTCTGCCTCAGTCGCTCTGCTCCAGGTGCCATGGGCTAGTCCTTGTTGAAAGAACTCACTGTAATCCCAGCACTCAGGAGGCTGAGGCAGGAGGACTGCCAGGAGCTCGAGGCCAGCCAGACCAGGATGAGCCTTCACGTTTGTCCCTCAGCCAGCTTCGGCAGTGCACAAGGGAGCAAAGCCTTCCATAAGGCTAATGGAGAGGGAAACTGAGGCAGAAAGGGCCATCAGCTGCCCTGAGCAGTCAGAGGTTGGTGCCAGCAGGATGTGGAGGTGCTAGGCTTGGATCCTGTGAGGAATAGGCCACCCTTAAGCACATCCATGAGGCCCTTGGTGCCCTCTGGAGCTGCCTGGGTCCCTGGGAATATTCCAGCTAAGGTTTGTACAAATGCCTTTGCTCCCCAGTGAGATCCACTGCATGGTTTCTGTAAGGTTATACCCCAAAAGCAACCTGTAGAATGCACACTGGCTGGAATGGCCCTTCACCCTGAAGAACTGGCATGCCTTTCTTTTCCTCCCTGACAGAAGGCTCCTGAGCTATTAACACTTCTTCTGGGAGGGGGGCCTTTTTGTTTTGATTTTGTTATGATGGTTTTGGTGGGGGGTTCTGAGATAGTCTCACCATGTAGTCTAGGCTGGCCTCAAACTCACTATGGAGCCCCAGTTGGCCTCGATCTTGTGGAGATCCTCCTGTCTCAGCCTCCCGAGTACACCACCATGCCTGGTCCTCATTTTATGTTGACCACCAGATAGTGATCACTTGCACACAAAAAATAACTGGAAGCCTGGCATGGTGGCACATGAGGTGCAAGAAGAGGAAGGTGGAGAGAGAATAGGGATGCGGGGGCAAGTGGGTCAGAACCAAGCCTGGGACACTGAGCAGCAGAGCCCCAGCTCTTCCGCACCCACGCTGGTCCAGGCAGGGGGCAGTGCTGGTCTGCAGCCAGGGCTGAACCTCTCACAAGAGACACAAATGCTCGTTTCTCCACCAAGCATCTACCCAGCCCATCATTCTGCAAGGGGACAACATGAGACCATGGCATATGCAGCAGACACCTATAACACACAGGAAGCCAGATGTGGGGTGCAAGTGCATGAGCCCTGCCCTGGGGAGGGAGGCTGAGGCAGGAGGATCACTGTCAGTTTGAGGCCAACCTGGGCTACACAGAAAGACTCGATCTCAAAATATGACAAGAAAAGAATTGGGCTCTGCCTGGAAGGAGAAGAGGCACACAGAGCTGCCGCACAGGGGTCCGGCACCGGAGGGCGAGTGCGCTGCGCTGACCCGGAGAAAGAGTTGTGTGTGCTGATTATGCCAAGGGGTCTCATCAGTGCTGTGTAAGACTTCTTAAAGCCAGTTTAAGTCCAGGGTGGCGGTGCACGCCTGTGACTCCAGCACTCCGGGAAGCCGAGACAGGAGGATCACGAGTCTGAGCCCAGCCTGGGAAGCTCAGCAACTTGGCAAGACCCTGTCTCAAAATAAAAATGTAGCTCAGTATGATGATCTTGGGTTCAACACCAGTACGAAACAAGCAAACAAAAAAACCCCAACAAAAACAGCATAAAAATTTCTTCCTGGAGAGTTCTGGGCTTAGAATAATATGTCTGCACTTGTTCATCCAATTCTTATGTCTCTTCACACTGTGCCAGAGCCTGAGGTCTTCAGGAGCATAGGCCCTAAGGGACCCAATACCTGTCTCCTCAGCACTGGTGAAATTCTGGTGCTCTGTTCTGTTCCATGAGCACAGCTACTGTTGCTTTTCAATTTACATTTGGTAGTACATTTTGTTTTGTTTTGTTTTGAAATAGGGTCACCCTATGTAGCTCAGGCTGGCCTCAAGCTTGCATGGGTCCTCCTGCCTCAGCCTCCTGATTGCTGAAATTTATTTATTTTTTTGCAGTACCAGGGATTGAACTCAGGACCTTGTACTTGACAGGCAGGTGTTTATTCTACTGAGCCATCTCCCAGGGCCTATGATTGCTGAAACGACAGAATGTGCTACCAGGCCAGCCACATGTGACAGTAATAGTATGGTTATATTTTTTCAAGAAAGAATACTTTTAGAGACACACACAAAAGTGTCTGGGTATGAAAAGATATACTTGAGATTTGCTTTAAATAAGTCAGGCAGAGAAAAGAAAAATATTTGAGTATAAATCAAACAGAATTGTTAATGTGTTAATTTTTTAACCATAAAATGTATATGTTGGAGTTCACTATCTCTTTTCTTCTGTGTGTCTTAGATATTTTTCATAAAAAAGGGTTAAAGTTTATTCCTTGTTTTTGGTTTGGTTTGCTTTGGTTTAATTTCATTTTGTTTCGAGACAAGGTCTGGCTACGTAATCTAGGCTGGCCTTCAACTCACAGTGCTCCTCCCGCCTCAGCCTCCCAAGTGCTTCAATGACGGGTGTGCTACCATGCCCGGCTGAGTTAATTACTTTTAAAAAGTGAAAAAAAGATTTTTTTTAAAAAAAGATATTTTTTAAGAGTGGATTTGGTCAGAGAATCTTAGAGCAATCCGAGGGAAATGATGATTTATAGCAAGTCATGGTGATGGAAATAACTCGGCTTCAGTTTTAGGGCGCAGATGGCTGTGTCCAAGGGGACACCTGCAGTGGCCACATGCACCAGCCAAGGCAACAACAGGGCACACATCCCAGCAAACGCTGACCTGAAGCCATGCAAGTCTGGAAGGAAAGGTCATCTCCAGTGCGGTCCATGGCTGCCCTTGCCGTAAAGGAACACTTTGTTCTGTTTTCTCTCCTTCTGAACTTGGGCTTAAACTGCACTGCCCTGGCAGGTCAAACCTGCTGCCGCACGCATCAGCTGCAGCCCCAGCTCTCAGGCAGGGCAGGGACCAAGCTGGCTGCACAGGGCTCAACTACAAGCCACGCAGGGGATGCATGTGACACTCTGGGAACACAGCACATGGACAGGGATGGACAGTGGAGGACCAGGCAGCTGAAAGGAGCAGGGAGGTTGTCCTGGAGGAAATAAAAATGTCCACTGCCAAGAATCCACCCAGAGGAGCAGAGAAGAAGGAGAGTGAGGCCAGGGCTGAGCCCAGGAAAGTGGTGACTGCCCAAGGCATCAGGAAAGGCCAGGCAGGGGTTATTCTCCACCCACCCTGCCCCATCTCAGAAGACAACAAACCCCAACTGCGCCAAAAATGGGGCTCGCCATGCAGTCCTGCCCAGCAATGTTCTTGTGTGGTGAGCTGTGATCTTGTTCGGGGAGGGAAGTGTAACAGTGTCGATGCATTAGGCTAAAGAATGCAGCAGTTTACTGAGCATGGCAGCACACTCCTGGCATCCCAGCACTCAGCAGGCTGAGGCAGCAGAATCTCTGGAGTCCAAGGCCTCCCAGATCCCCAAAGTGGAGGAGATGCTGCACAGTATGGGGCTATTTGGCAAAGTGACTCTGGCCCCGCTACAAAGCTCCTGTCTTGGTTAAAATCACACCCATTCAAAGCAACAAAGCAACACACATGCCAGGCAGGGCCGCTGAGCTAATGAGATGCAGCACACAAGACCACTGCTGCTTTCTCCCTTTCTTTACTTTCGTGGCACCTGGGCCTTCACACTGAGCCGCATCCCAGCCCTTTCTATTCTGAGACAGGCTCTCGCTGAGCTCCTCAGTTGCCCAGGCTGGACTCCAACTTGCCATCGTTTTGCTCAGCCTCCCAGATATACCCTACGGGCACAACGTGGCCAGAACCTTGGTTCCAAGCACATCCTCTCCGTGTCCCATGACTCAGCTGTTACCAGGTTCACAGACACAGCATAGCCACCCACACTCCACGTAGGGTTAAATGAGTTCAGTCTGTGAACAAACACTAAGGCCACTGTCTTCTATTGTGCAGCTTACTTGGCATCTTTTTACAGTGTCAGTCCCAGGATGGAGTACAGAGCTTCCCTAGAAGCAGGGTGCCAGCACTGTCAGCTCCCCCTGCCTCGATGTCCCCAGTACCCTGCATAGGGCTCAGAAATCTCAATGCCCTCTCTGCACCTGTGCACACCAGGCCCTCTGACTGGCCCCTCACCTAAGTGAAGCTGGAGCCCCAGACCTTCAAACCAGGAGTCTGCAGTCTTAGAGTGCTACCCACCCCGACTACCAGCCTGGCTACACCACTGAGTTCCCACCTACTCCTATGGTACCCAAGTTTTACAGCACAGAATCCATTTGTAGCTGGCACCATGCTGCACACCCACACTGGCCTCTAACTTCTGTGATCCTCCTGCTTCAGCTTCCCAAGTGCTGCAATGAGGGTGTATACCATCACACCTGGTTCTATGGTAGGGAAAATCTAAGTATTCAGGGCAATAGATGTGCATTTGTGTACCGTGTAGCAAATGTGTAAAAGCGGGACTAGGCAGAGGTGTGCCACACACTCAAGTGTCCTGGTGAGGTGGGGACTTCACCTGACAGGATACTGTTAAATTGCCCAAACCAGCCAGGTATGGTAGGCACACGCGTACAATCTCAGCACTCAGAAGACTAAGGCAGGAGCATGTGAGTTTGAGACCAGCCTGGGCTACACAGTTCTTCCTGAACTACACAGCAAGACCCTGTCTCAAAAAACTTAAATTGCCCAGATTGGCCTTAAATTTGCAATCCTACTCTCTCAGCCTTCTGAGTAGCTAGTAAACCAGGCACATACCACAGCATCCAGTTCATAAAATGCTTTTTAAAACTACATTTAGGACAGGGTCTACAGAGTCTACAGGGTCTCAGTACATAGATCGGACTCAGTGATTGTCCTGTCTTCAGCCTCCCAAGCACTGGGATTACAGGTGCATGCCACCACACCCAGTCTCAATCACAGTCTCAGTATACTCCTGGGGCAGGCCAACATGGCATACCGGGAATCGAACCCTGGCTGCTGTGCTCTGCTTAAGCCTGGCCTGCCCTCCATAAAATTCTTATAATAAATTATGTATTCATTCAACGTATGGTGTCCCTGTATGACATGCTACCAGTGTAGATGTACAGCTAGGCATGATAGTGCCTGCCTGTAATCCCAGCATTGGAGAGGCTAAGGCTGGAGTATCTGCTAGTCAGAGACCAGCCTAGGCTCCATAGGGAGATCCCATCTCAAAAAAGCCCAACAATAACAACAAAAACAAAAACCAATCAAAAGCGCAATTTGGCAGAATTCTCCCACTTTCTCTCTTCCAGTTCTTGAAGGGTCCTTTTCCTCTGATTTTGCCACCCAGAAGGCTTTACAGGGCAGAGGTCCCACACTTACTGTCATAGGAACAGTTACACCCAACACTTATTAAATTGACAGGTTGGGATGGCAGGGGTGAGGATGTATAGCTCAGTGACAGGGCGCTTGCTTCCTCTGGCCCCTAAGCCTGGGCTTCATTTCCAAGCACCATAAGAAACAAAAATTTAATGAGTCAGACAGGTGGACCTACTTATTGGCACCAGAAGCATTTTACCTAATAAAGTAGTAGTCGATCCTGCCAGTTACACTTGTCAACAGCTCCTAGAAACAAAACATAGAAAATTATACCTGACCACCAAAAAGGTAACAATATCATTTCAAATTTTTTAAGCAATAATTCTAGCCAGCCATTGCTGGGAGCCACAGGAAGCCAGGAAACTGTGTAGGTGGGACTGGGCCTCAGTGCCTAAAGCAAACAAGCTACCCCAGCACTGAGAAAAACATGCTGTCTCATTCAGGCCAGCTATTAGTGGCTAAGCAACTTTGTGTCATGTGATACAAACTTTGTAAAAGTATAAATAAAAGCTCATTTTTTTGTGTGCATTGAGTTAGTCTTGCCTATCAGGCAGACTGGCGACCACCTAGCCCAGCTTTTCGTCTTCTTGTCTTCTCATTCCTACCAGTGTCTCCCTAGGGCAGAACCATTGGCAGTAAGACCAATGGATCCCTATAGAGGAACAGGCCAGTGATCCTAGCACTATGGGAGGCTGAGGCAGAGAGGTATCAAATTCAAGGCCATTCTGAGCAACTTAATCATTTTCTGAGACCCTGTCTCAAAATAAAAGATAAGAAAAAATGATCTGGGGGTGTCACTCAGTGTAAAGGCCTTGGGTTCCATCCCCAGTGCTTAGGGGAGGGGAGCAGCAATTCCATAAGGTAAGTGAATTATGGGAAATGTCCTCAGTAACCAAACTATGTAGCAAACACTTATGGTAATGAGATGGCTACAGGATCCTACCAGAAGTACAGAGAAATTATACATACTGCATAATAATACTGTTTTAAACATAAAAGGTACACACATGGCACATGAGCTGGCCATGCATCTGTCTAAGGTGGTGGAACTCATGGGGTTTTTTTTGGTATCCTTCCATTTTATACCTTTTCTGTAATGACAAAATTTTTGAGATCTGAAGAAAGCTCTTGTTATTTTTTTAAGTGGATAAGGAACTCGATTCTCTTGTAAATGAAAAGAGGGGCTGATGTTGTCTGTGGCTGCTAATACTACCAATGAGCTTCTGCCCAGAGCACACTGAACGGGGGAGTCCTTGGGGACCCTCCCGCCTCAGGGCAAGGGGCAGGGCTGGCCTGCAGCATGCAGATGCATCTTTGATGTCTCTGGCTGTCATCCCTAACGGCCCAGCCATGAACAAAAGGTCATTCTCCCGTTCTGGCTGCAGCCAGCCTGGGCTCCGACCTTTGGATTCCTCGCCTGACCCCACGCCCCTGGCCGCACACAAAGACCCCATTCACATTGCAGCCTGAGAGTCCAGACTGCTCCACGGTCAGCCACTGAGGAAAAAAAAAGTCTTCTTGGCCAGATCTGTGTTTAGAAGACGCTGCTGCAAGAATGGAATTTTGAAAAGACAAGAACAAAAAACACAATCTTCTCTCCACAGTCAGTGGTAGCATTCTCTTGGGCGGGGCGGTGGGGCAGTTTACACATAAAGTTTTGCTTAACTTTATTTTTCTTGTCTTTGTTTTCTCATTTTTCTTCCAGGGTACACATCAGCATGATAAAACATTTTAAAAATCAAAGTAATTTGGAAAAGTGGAAATGCACCACTTCCAAACTCGGGCAGCAGCTGGCTGTGCTCGACGCCAGCACCGGGAGCCTCACCAGGGTGGGGACTCACTGCAGAGCTGGCAGCTGAAGTCAGTCTGCAGTCTGAGCCAGCCCTGCCTAGGCTGGCCAGGAGGTCAGGGTGCCCCAGCCCAGCTGGATGCCTGTCACAGTGCCTGATGCACCCAGCACCTGAGCTATCCTCAGGCAACTCTTAAAGTCCAGAGCTCTCTGTACAAACATCTCAGAGGTATGGTGTAGTCTGTGCATGCGTTCATATCCTGATTATTTGACATAACTATCAAAGCACTTTTTTTTTCAGTGCTGGGGATTGAATTCAGGGTCTTTGTGTTAAGCTACAACCTCTCTTTTTTTTTTGGTTTTTATTTTGAGACAGGATCTTGCTGAGTAAATTGCCAGGGCTGGGCTCCAATTTGCAATCGTCCTGCCTCAGCCTCCCTGAGTGCTGGGATCGCAGTCATGCACCATCCTGTCTGACTAAAACACTAATTCTTTTTTTTTTTAAACTTTATGTTATGGCTGGCTTAGCCTGCCCTGGGGGTGGGGTTGGCGTAGCATGTGGTGCCAGGAATAGAACCGCAGTCCCTGTGGTTGCCTAAGCTTGCTTAAGCAGGAACTTTAGACCACTGCACTATCTTGCCGGCCCTAAAACACTAATTCTTAAAATCAATCCATGCAAAAGAGATTCAAAGGAAGACATCCTTTTGACAAACAGTGCTGGGAAAACTGGGCATGTGTGCACATAGAAGGAAGCCTGGCTTAAACCCTTAATACCTTATATGATAATTAACTCATACTGGATCACAGATGCACACATACGGACATACACTTGTTTTTGAGATAGGGTCTTACTATGCAGTTTGGGCTGTCCTTGTGCCACTTTTGTAGCCCCCCAGGGTGGTCTTGAACACACACAGATCCTCCTGGTTCAATCTCCTGATTGCTGGGATTACAGGCATGTGCTACCACATCGTTTTCCAGGGCCACATGGTGGGTGCCTGTGTCCAGGGCTCAGAAGGCATGCCCAGACCATCCAGGCCAAGACCATAGAGCGGCATTTGGAGCTGGATCAAACTCGGGTCCTTAGCACTTGCCAGGTAGATGCTTATGCCTCTGAGCTATCTCTCTGGCTCCAAAACAATGAACTTTTTTCTTTTTTTTAAGATAAAAGGTTTTCATGATCTAAGGCTATCCAAAGCATTTTCTTTCAAAGCATTTTCAAATTTGACATCAAAAGCATGATCCATCCAGGTGTGGTGGCACACACCTGTAATCCTAGCCCTGGAAGGCTGAAGCAGGAGGGTCGCTGCAAGTTTGAGGCCAGCCTGGGCTACACAGCAAGACTGTCTCACCTTGCCTCCCAAAAAAGAAACAAAACAGAACAAAAAACATGTGCTAAGGCCAGGGATATAGGTCAGTGGCACAGTGCCTGCCTGGCAAGTGCAAGGCCCTGAGTTCTATTCCCCAGTACCAAAAATAAGTGATATACATACATACATACATCCCAAGATGATTTTAATTATTATGTATCACAAACATATACAATAATAAAAATAGTTTTTAAAAAATGAAATAAAGGTGAACTGTCATCCACTGAACCACATCCCCACCACCTGTGTCTTTGAGAGCAAACTGCCCCACTGGCCTGGGACTTGTGACCCATGCAGCTGGTTGGGGTTGCAGGCATGCACCACCCTCCCCAGCTAAAGGCTCGAGCTTTGGCAACAGGGCTATCTTTGGAAATCAGACACTAGGATTTTTTTCTTTTGACTTAAATGTATTTTATGCACTTTCTCAGTTGAATACATGACTTTCCTAACAAGTGTATTTTTTAAATAAAAAGCATAGGTGAATTGATTTATAATTTGAAAGCAAGGAAGATGCTTCAAAATAAGACAGAAAGCCACAGGCCTAAAGGCATTCTGCCAAAGGCATAAAAATGTTAAAACTCTGTTCCAAAAACTAAACAAGAGCATGAAACAGAGAAAAGGCTAATTTCCTTTATTTGTAAAAATAAAATAATAATAATAATTTTTTTTAATTTTTAATTTTTAATAAAAAATAACAACATGATAGTTTCAAAACACATTAGTAG
>PVKN010001695.1:5974-26742 GCA_004027915.1 Capromys pilorides
CACTACATTCTACACCCATTTTTTTTTTTTTTCTTTTTCTTTTTATAAAAAATGAGACAGGGTCTCCTTATGTAGCTCAGGCTGGCCTTAAACTTGGGGCCATCCTCTCAGTTCTGGGATTAGAGGCCTGCTGCCATCATGACCAGCCACCACTAACTTTTTTTTTTTTTGGCACCAGGAACTAAACTCAGGACCTTGCCTTTGCCAGGTAGGCATCCTGGTTAATTTCAATGTTGAAGGTAACCAGAAGATTTTCAAATTTGGGATCCAGACAATGGTCTAGGAACTATTTCAGAATAACAAAAATATCTCAGCACCAACCAACCCCTAAAACAGACTTCCAGGGCCTAAGAGGCGCAGTAGGACACATTTACCTCCAGCCCATAACTCATCCAGACATGTGATGAAGGCACAATGCCAAGCTCCGCTATTCAAAACCTTCCTGCAACTCGCTGGCTCTAACTTCACAAAAGCTCAGGTCCCCTTGGTCTGCCTGTGGGTTACCCGGTTCCTATAGGTAGCATCACCAAGCTACCTGGTTTAGTATTCCTATGTGCAGTGGTGGTTCCACTGCAGAGTTCCTTTGTGAGGCAGTAGGCTTAACTCACAGAACAGGGTTAAGAATTTTTAAAGTTCACAAATCCTACAAGCTAAATAAGTGCTAGCAGGATAGCAGTCAATCCTTCCTGGTAAAGCTGCAACTTCTTTTTAAGACAAAAAATTATAAAAAGGCAGAAACATATTGTCTTTGTCACTTTCCCATAAAATAGCGTTAGGTGTCAATCTTAACAGTAACACGGGTATGGGAACCTACCTGTCTCAGCCTGCGGCTGTGGCAACTCCTGCTCTGTAGCAGGGACGGTTTCTGTGGCTTCACCGGGCATTTCTGAAGGAAGAGAATAAAAAGGAGGCCTAAGTTGACACGGATGGTGTCACTTGCCCAAACCAGAGTGAAGCGTTCTTAAAAACTCTGAGGAGGGCTAGTAAGTGGTTGGGAACAGGTGGGAAATACGACTCGACCTTCAATCTCTCTCTACCAAGGGAAGCAGCTTCTCTCCCCGAGCCCCTCCACTCCTCGGAAAGCGGACTTCCCAGGGTCGGGGTTCGCAGTGTTCCACGCTCCCGACTTCACAAAGCCGGCAATCGCCACTGCGCTCTCGGCCCAAGAAGACGTTCCCGGTCTGGTTCCCGACCGGGGAAGCCCTTAGCTGCTGCCCTCCTCACAGTAACGCTGCCTGACGACTTTCGAGAGCCAACAGGGAGGCTGTCAGGACGCCCCTCTCGTAGAAACAGTGTGGGTTTTTAAAAGGCTGCGACCCTTTAATCTCCTCCGGATTCATGTGAACCCACTGCCAATAAGACACTCCGTCTCTGTCTCCCAACACTGTAACGGCTCCCACATCCCCATGCCCTGACTCCATTCCCGGCCCTGCAGCCCTTATGCCTTGCCTTTCCCAATACACCAACCCCTGACCCCATTTTGTCTGCAGGGCAAGGGATGAGTAGGAAGCTCTGTGGACTCACAGAGACTCCAACTGTCTTTAAACTTCACGTTCCCGGGGCGGTTCAGCTCACAGGAAAGGAGGATGGCTGCAGATAGAGAGTAAAAGCACAAACAACACTTACTGTGCGCAGAACGCGGAACCAAGATGGCGGCAGAAAGGGAGCGAGCGACAGCGTGACCCGCGCCTGTTGCAGAGGGAAGCCAGGCGCGCAGGGGGCGGGACCACGATCTGCTTCCGGGTGAGGCGCTGCGCGCAGCCTCTTGCTTTAGAGCGACCCGTGCGGCTGTTCCCTGGGTGTGGGTGGTGACGATCTCTAAATAAGGTTAAGAATTTAGAACTGGACGTGCAGGCCTGGCAGTAGCTCTCCGATCTGCAAGCCACCTCGCCCCTTCCCGAGAGCGTATTTAACGCCCGAGTGGAAGACCCTCCCGTCGGTCGGCAAAGTGCGACAGAGGCTTAAAGCGTCTGAGATTTTCCCTTTCTCAAATGCTAGAAAAGGAGACGTTAAGAGCGAATGCCACAGAAATTGAACTCGCGCCACTGGATTATAGAAGTGGCCTAAGTTAACCTTCAGTTATTTTTGGAATACACGATTTAAAACGATATTCAAATTATTTTAAAGCTGAAAAAAAAGGCGGCGGGGGGGACATTTAGCAATTCTTTTTGCCTGCTATTTCGGAGAAATCCATCCACCCTAGGAACCCAGGGCCACAAGTTAAGATCCAGTGCTCTTTTTGCTACAAATCTTGAAAAGTAGAAGGTAAAGCCAGTGTGTTCATCAAAAAGCTACTGACTTCCATACCATCTCAGCTTTACAAAGGAACTCAGCAAATATGGGTCTGCATTGCCAGATCAGCTAACACTGTTTGGTCTAATAGTGTTAGATGACTGGTTGTCTTTTAAGGGAACCAGTGAACATTTAAAATCCTCCGAAATCTGTAAGTCTCGGAGATCTTTACTGTGAAGATTAGGATTGGTGAGTCAGGATTAAATGGGATAATGAAATTTAATTGGAGTGGGAAGTTATAAATTTCTCCTCTCAGGGTAGATTCTGAAGCTAGACATTTTGTGGTCTGAATATCATCTGGGTTACTTCAGGCTCCCCCGCCCCCCCCAGCAATGGAATTAAACCAGGGTCTTTGCCCTGAGCTACATCCCCAGCCTTTTAATTATGTTTTAAAATTTTATTATTTTGATATTTTTGAGACAGGGTCTCGGTATGCAGTTAGCTGGCTGTGAGTTCACTTTTGTAGCCCAGGCTGGTCTTGAACACACTGATCCTCCTGCCTCAGCCTCTCAAATGCGGGGATTACAGGTGTGCGCCACCATGCCAGGCTTAAATTTTGAGACAGGGTCATGCTCAGTTGATAAACTGTCCATACTGGGCTACAATTTGATTCTCCTGCCTCAGTATTGATTTAGAGATAGTCTCACTCTTATTTAGAGATAGGTTCTCACTCACGTTATTTTGCCTGAAAATAAGGCCTGAGCTTTTTCCTTTTGAGTCTATATAGTTGATATATAGTTGTGACTGGCTATGTACTGTAGGTAGTCCAGGCTGGCCTCAAATTTGCCAATTCTCCCTCCTCAGCTTCCTGAGTTCTGGGAGACAGTCACTAGAGCTGGCTAAGGCCTGGGTTGTTATTTTTGCTCCAAAAAAATGCAACAGGGCTTATTTTTAGATGTCTTTTTTCCCTGTATAATAATCTACATTTATTCACGTACAAGAAAATACTTTTAGCTGGGCATGGTGTTGTATGCCTATAATGTTGGTACTTAGGAGGTTGAGGCAGGAGAATCACTGGGAGTTCAAGGCCAGTCTGGGCTACATGGTGAGTTAAAGGTGAGCTTGTACTACAAAGCAGGACCCTGTTCAAAAAACAAACTACATTTATTTAGTCATGTAATATTGTGGAATGTCATGATTCTCCAACCCCCAAATTCTGGTCTGAATGTTTGAGTCCAGTCTCTCACGTCCAGCAAGGGAGGTCTCCTTTTTTTTTTTTTAATTTTTATTCTATTTATTTGTTTGCTTGTTTCGTTTACTTATTTTATGGCTGGCGCAGCCTGTCCTGGTGGTGGGGCTGGTGCAGCATGTGGTGCCGGGGATCGAACCGCAGTCCCTGCAGTTGCCTGAGCTTTCCTAAGCAGGCACTTTAGACCACTAAACCATTTCGCCAGCCCAAGAGAGGTCTCCTTAATTGAGCATTTCTTGTCCAGGTAGCCTGCTTGTAGTGCATTGGCTGCATGGCTGTTAGTGATTTTATCCCATGAATTCTTCACCCAAGTCACAACCTCTTGCAGGTTGGGCTTCACAATGTATTTGTTAAATCAAGTGTTAATTGAAGACTTATGAGACAGGAGTGCTGCTAAAAGTGTTGACAGTTAAGAATATGGTCCACATAAAAGCAATGAAAAATTGTAGGCACCAAAATTTAGACAACATTTATTTCATACAAGTACATTATGTCCCTTACAACAAATAACATTAAATTCTGAAGATGCATGTTAGACACAACCATGTCTGTTACCAAGTGTGCACAGCTTTCATGCATCATGCCTGTACTCTGGTCATTTGGCAATAAGTCATTCAAGTTCATCTGTTAACATCCAAAGGCAGCTACTTGGGTATTTACAAACACTTACTTAGAATTCATATGATTTAAGTATTAATGTGAATATATTTAATTATATATTAACATTACCATTTTATAACTCAACAACTATATTGTAACAGGCATACCAAATGCATCTGAATTTGAGATCCTCCTGTCTCAGCCTCCCAAGTACTGGTATTACAGGTGGACCCCACCATAATTAGCCATTTTGGGAATGTAATTAGCCTATTTTTGCTTTCAGTTTCCTAATCTATAAAATGAGGACAGTAATACCTACTTTATAGGATAGGAAGATGAAATCAGACAAACACTTTAACAGTGTTTATTATTGCTACTAATATTGTGGATAGAATTTCTACCTAAGTACCTGATCTGCAAGATTTTCAGTACAGCCCATATACTTTCAGAAAAGATTAAAAAAATAGCTAGTTGTCTCTAGATAAAACTATATACTGACCACTCTCCTTTAGCAAGCCCATAGACTTTTTCTAACTTTTAGTGTTATTTTTATTTTTTGTATTTTAAAGGTCTGGAGGGTGTTCAGGGTCTAACTACTAGATCAGACTTGTAGTAATCCCAAGAGCTGGGATTACAGGGGCATGCCACCATGCCCAATCTCAATTACCATCTTAGCCAGGGGTGGGGCTGGCACAGTAGTGAACCCCTGGCCACTGAGCCTGCTTGCAGGCACTTTAATCTGCTATTATTTGGCAGGCCCTAACTTTCAGTCTTAATGACTAACCAAAGAATGAACTACAGTCCCCTTATTTTGAGGTAGGATCTTGATATATAGTTCAGGCTGGTCTTGAACTCTCAGTAATTCCCTGTTGCAGCCTCCTGAGTGCTGATATTACAGGTAGCTCCATCTGTTTTTTCATTTTGAGACAGTATTGCTATCATCATTTACTGAGTTGTAACTTGCAGTCCTGCCTCAGCCTCCTAGAGTGCTGGGACCACAGATATGCACTGCCACACTCAGCTTTTTTTTTTTTGGGGGGGGGTGTTAAGTTTTGGAGACAGGTTGTCACTATGCAGCTCAGGCTGGCCTGAATTCTAGTGCTGGGATTATAGGCTTCTGCCACCACATTCAGCTCTTGGGTTTCTTTATAAAAGCTGGGCATGGTGGTACACACCTGGAGTCCCGGCCCTCAAAAGGCTGAGGGAGGAGTGCTGAGTGTTCAAGGCTAGCTGGGACTCATAGTGGGTTCAAGGCCATTTGGACTACGGGGCAACACTATATCTCACAAGGAAAAAAAAATTGGCAAGTTTGAAGGTAGAAGCTGTTGCTGTACCCTTTGTTCTACAGTTCTATTAGTGGACTGGCAAATGAAGGTGAAAGTTCTTGTGTGTGTGGTGCTGGGGACTGAACCACGGCCTTTGCACCGCGCTATACCCCTAGCTTTTTACAATTACATTTTTTTGGGAAAGGATCTTGCTATGTTATTAAATTGCTCGGGGTAGTCTTGAATTTCTAATCCTCATGGCTTAGCATCCCAGAGTGCTGGCATTATAGGTATGCCCTTAGGTCTGGCTGGTTTTTTTTTTTTTTTTTTTTGGGTCTGGCTTTTAATTAATACTTTTATGGGCTAGAACAGCTTTTATCCAAGAGCTTTGATATTAAAGCATTAAATAGTTTAGTGCTAGATATTTTACAAAGTTATAATGGAAGCTTAAAATGTTTCCAGTTAAAAGCCTAATACCAGTCTAGTTAGAAGACTCTTAAGTTTTTAAATGGACTGTGCCTTGAGTAATTCTATATTCAGTTTTAATTGACCCACTTTATTTAGAACCTAAAGACTGAGTAATTCATAGTATTGAAGCTCAAAGAATGATGAATTCCATACAATAGCTTAATATTTCTTCTTAAAAAATAGAAGAAGAATACATGGCTGGGCTTCGTGGCACATGACTCTAATCCCAGTACTCAGGAGGCTGAGGCTGTATGACTGCTGAGTTTGAGGACAGCCTGGGCTGCATAGTGAGTTCAAGGCCAGCCTGAACTAGTGAGAACCAGTTTCAAAAAACAAACAACAGTATTGGGTGTGGCATACACCTCTGTAATCCCAGCACTCAGGAGGCTGAGGCAGGAGGATCTTTGCAAGTTCCAGACCAGGCTGGGCTAAAGTCAGCTCAAGGGCAGTGTGAACTGTATAACTAGACCCTGTCTCAAAAAGACAAAACAAAAAAATCAACAAAAGAAATGCAAAGTATTTCAATGTGTTAGATGCACTATATTTATGTAAACTGAAAGACTGTGACTGTAGAAAAACCATTAAAGAAAATATAAAGGGAAGTTTTTAATGAAATCATAATCACTATCTTGACAACTTGCTTCTCAATGTTTCTCAGAAATTAGAATATATGCTAGAAGGACTGTTTTAGATTGGCTGTAGAAGGCAAACCAAGCCTATCACTTTAGCATTTATGACATAAAACAAAACTTAAAATTTATAAAAAAAAAGTTCGTGGGCTGGTGAGATGGCTTAGCGGTCTAAAGCGCATGCATTGGGAAGTTTAGGCCACAGTGGGGACTTCGACTCAATCCCAGGCACCACATGCTGCGCTGCCCCCCACACCCCAGGGAAGGCTGAGCCGGCCATAACACAACTATGTAATGTGGTTTAAGAAAATAAAATAAACTTTAAAAAAAAAAAAAGTTCACTTGTTTCGACAAATGAAACAGGTTTTTGGGGGAAGAGTCTGGGGATGGAACAGTCTTGAGCATACTAGTCAAGCACTCTACGAGCCACACCTTTCTGTGAGACAGGGTCTCACTAAATGCCTAGGCCGGACCTAAATTCATGATCCTCTTGCCTTAGCTTCTCAGAGAGCTGGGATTACAGATATGTACCACTATGTGTAAGTACAAGTTTTTTTTCCCTAAATCCATTAAGTTTATTATTTTTCAAGATGATTCTTGGGCCGGCAAGATGGTTCAGTGGTCTAAAGCGCCTGCTTAGGAAAGCTTAGGCAACCCTAGGGACTGCAGTTCAATCCCTGGCACCATATGCTGTGCTAGCCCCACCCCCAGGGGGCAGGCTGAGCCAGCCATAATAATAAAAAAATTAAGATGATTCTTTATTGCTTACTAATTCAATTGTTCTCTTGAGGGAAACCTCTCCTGTGCTGGGATTGCAAGCATGTGCCACCACACCCGGTTTCAGTGGCCGGCTTGGTGTGGGAGGCCTGCATAGCATGCGGTACTGGGGATTGAACCCGGGCCCTTGTCCTTGCCAGGCAGGCACTTAGACCTCCCAGCTATCTCCTCAGCCCCTAAAATAATTTTAAGATGGTATGGTAGTGCATGCGTATGAAGAAGAGTACTGAATGCTCAAGCTTAGCTTGGGCCACTTAATGAATCTGTCTCAAAAGAAAGGAAACAAAGTGCAGGGCATGTGACTCAGGGCGAAGGTCCTAGGTTCAATCCTTAGTACTGAAAAAGAAAGGCAATAGGGTGTTGTTTGACCAATGAAAATGAAAGTAAGGAAACTTAGGAAGTGATTCCAGGTACAATTCAGTGTCTGTCTTAAGGACAAAGCTGTCATTTACTCAGTAGAATGAAGGCTGTGCCCAGTGAGCTGAAGTGAAAGTACTGGGCATATTACTTCTCACTCACCTGTATATGACAACTGAAAGCCTTAGACTTATCTCTGCATATTAAAATTCATAAAATTATGGGAAATTCTTGTTCTTTGCTTCATTGCCTCTTTTCATGAAACTTGACATCTTCGTCTTTTTGAGACAGGGTCTCGTATGCAGTTCAAGCTGGCCTTGAGCTCACTTTTGTAGCCCAGGCTGGTCTCGAACTTGCAATGATCCTCCTGCCTCAGCCTCCCAAGTGCTGGGATTACAGGTGTGTGCCACCATGCCCGGCTTGACATCTTTTTTGACGGTCTCACAAATTCTTTTCAACATTAAATTATCTCTCAAGACAAGGAAATTTTGGGCTGGGAATTTAGCTTAACAGCTGTTATGGATTGCCAACTGGTGGTCAACTTGTTACACCCAGCTGAACTAAACAAGTGTGGTGTTGGGGGTGGGAGGCCCACCTGAGGATTGTTGCCAGCAGCATAAGAGGCAGAACTGGAAGTGTCAAGAGACTGGGAAGCTATTTGAAGAAACTGTTGGGAAGCTGCTAGTTCTCTTGGGCTGTTCTGCTGCAGGACCTTGTCATGCTTGCTTTCCTGGTAAAAGTGGCTGTTCTCATTGGAGAAGCTTAGGACCTTGTCACTGAAGATAGCTGTGGTTCATTTTGGGAGAGCTCTGGTACTCACTTTTGAGTATGGCTTCCTGGCTCTGGAAGGGAAGATGGTGCACTGCTCAGTCACTTGGAGAAGCCTGTCAAGTTGGCTTTCCTGACAGCTTGGGTATTTTCATCCTTGGAGGAGGTCAGGACCTCACTGCTGCAAAGGATAGCTTGATACTTTTTGGGGGAGTTGATTGTTAGCTCCAGTGTTGCCTTCTGGTTCCAGTTCAGATCCTTCAGCCTGCTAGCACAGATCGTTCACCCCATTGGTACAGACTTTCTGATCCATGAAACAGGTCTTCATGAGACATTTTTATGTGCTCTAGGCTTCCAGCTGGATTCATGGGAGGCATTGTTACGAGCTTTAGGTCTTTAGCTGGACTGATGCATGATATTACCAGGGGATAAAGATCCTCAGCTGGATTCGTCATTCTTAGTATGGACAGATTTCCTACACTATCTTTGTATAAGATTCTTTGGCTAACTATTATAAATAATCTTATAAAATATGTGTTCTGTATTGTTTCCCTTGCAGAACCCCAAACTACAGTGGCTTAACACCTGCCTGGCAAGCATGAGGTCCTGAGTTTGATTCCCAGTAACCTCCCCAACCCCTGCTAAAAAAGACAAGGACATTATGATGATAGTAAAATGACCTAAGCTTGATTATGTTATAGGTGTACAACTTTGTCCACATAGTAAAATATATTGAAGTTTACATTTTTTTTTGCGGTACTGGGGATTGAACTCAGGACCCTGCTCAGGACCCTATTCTACTGAGCTATCTCCCCGGCCCCTGAAGTTTATATTTTAAATTTATAAATTCTGTGGTATGTAAAGTTTTAGTTTAATAGTTTTATTTTTGAAAAAGGAAGTTGTTTTAAGCATTAAAACACACATATGCTTCTGTCATGTCTATTAAATGGGCCTTGAAGCATTGGATCCTTGGTTGAATGTTGAAGATATTCACACTGGTTTGAGGAGAATTGTTCCTTTAGAAATCATTTTGTAAATCTAAAATAGAATAATTTATATCAATAGTTAGTAAAGGGAAACAAAACTCATCTATTGTCATATCCTGATCTGCTTCGTGCTTCCATTAAATTCACATCACGTATAAAGACTTGCTTCACATTTGCTGAAGCCTACAATACAGGCTGAGCCAGTACAGAATGAGTACAAAGGACTTACATAGCCAGCTGGTGGAGGCTTCAACAAGGCTTTTCAACCTCAGAGCTACCATTGTTCATTTAGTAAGTACATACTTACATGGCTACTTTCAGTAAAATTATTATTTTCAGAAGGCACTCTATACATTTAATTAAGAACTAAAGTAGAGGTTGAGGGAGTGGCTCCGTGGTAAAGGACTTGCCTAGACCTTGGCTTTGAGCCCAACGTAAGAAAATAAGCAATGCCAAAGTGGAGGAGTTCCTACTTCTATAACATTGCCAGTTTTTAAGGGAATCTCTGTCAGTCTCTTAAATAATGTCTATTGTGATTTCTTTCTTATGGCTTACACATTGTAAAGTCTTGCCTATGCAAGGAACTCTTCATTTGACATTGCTACCCCTCCTTGCACCTCCTTCTAGTCACTAGACCCACCAGGATTTTAGCACTTCTCTGCTGCAAGTGACATTTGATGATGTCCTTGAAACTTTCCCCTTGCATCTGTGATGTTACACATGCATCTTTTATCTCTACTTCCAAATCACTGCTATTTTAAGAAGTTACCGTATTTGTGTCTGTTGGGAGATTTCCTGTGCTACTGTATGGTGAAGCCCATCTAGTCTCTTGGGGTTGCAACCCTTTTCTCCCCAGATTTAGTTTTGATAGATACAAGTACAAATCCTGGTACTCTTTTCTTAAAAGACTAACTCTCTTTGTTTCTACTTATCAAGCCTAACTTGCTTAGTTTGGAATTCAAGCCCACCTTTGCATTAGCCTTCATTTTGGCTTTGTATCCCATCACTTCCTGATAGTTTTCCTAGATTACCTATACTGTGTGATGATCTTGGAATTATCTGATACTTTCTTGCTTCTGCCAAGAATGAATAAACCTGGGCTGGAGATGTACAATGCTTCCCTAGTATGAACAAGGTCTTGGGTTCGGCGCCCAGCATCACATAGTAAATAATTATTTTTTGCAATGTAATATCCTATTTCCTTAGACCTCTGCTATAACTTGGGTGCAGTATGCTCACCTGTCATCCCAGCGCTTAGTAGGATCTTAATAACTGTAACCGTTTGAGTCCCAGGGGGGTATTGAAAAAACACTGTCGAAGAATCCCAAACAGCGCAACCGCGCTTTCTCTAAATGAGTACAAAAAGACCCAAACAGCGTGATAGCGCTTGTTTTATTTTATGTTGAGAAATACCAAGCAGCGCGATAACGCTTTGTTTATTCTTCATCGATGAATCAGATAAAATGCTGTATACCTATCTCGATGAACGAAGATCAGTTAAATATTGGAAAAAGGTTGCCTTTAACATAATCAACTGCATGGTTTTAAATGCATACATAATCTACAAGGAAACAGTTAAGAGTAAAGCAATATCTCAGTGTACTTGAGTCAGTAAATCTGAGCGCGCGACTTTGACAATAGGTAATGCACTGTCAGTTGTCCACAATGTTCGAAATGTGCTGGGTTTTCTCAACATAAAACCTCAGCAGCATGATCACGCTGCTTGGGACTCAAACGGTTAAGGCCAGGCTGAATTACACAGACTTTCTAAAAAAATAAAACACCAAAACATCCCCCCAAAACAAACCAAACTCAAAATGAAAAAAGTTTCCCAAGAACCTCTGATAATAGAAACACTACTCATATCTCAAACAACAGCACTGGGATTAGATTTTTTTTTTTTGGTGGGACCAGTATTTGAACTCACAACCTTGCACTTGCCAGGCAGGCACTTGTGCCACGGAGCTATCTCCCCAGCCCCAGAATTTTATTTTATCATTAGTAGTATTATTGAGACAGAGTCTCATTATGCATTTCAAGCGGGTCTTGAACTCACAGTGATCCTCCTGCCTCAGCCTCCCAAGTGCCATGTCCTAGACCTTAGACCTTAGACTCATGTTCTAAGCCCCTAGACCTTACTTTGAGACAGTTTTTACTAATTTTCTAAATTTCTCAGGCTGAGTTCAAATTTGTAATCCTCTTGCCTCAACCTCTCCAACATCTGAGATTACATGTATGCACCACTGCCTCCAGCTTATCTATCATGTTAATACTTAATAACAAGAAGGCATGGTATGGAATTCATCTTTTTTTTTTGGTCTTTTTGAGACAGGGTCTTGCTATGCGGTTCAGGCTGGCCTTGAGCTCACTTTGTAGTCCAGGCTGGTCTCAAACTCACATCGATCCTCCTGCCTCAGCCACCCCAAGTGCTGGGATTACAGGTGTGCGCCACCACGCCCGGATTTTTTTCTTTTTTTGGTGGCTGTGGGCTTTAAATCCAGGATTTGAACATAATAGGCAAATGTTCTATCACTAAGCTATAATTTCTACCCCCTTTTAAAAATTTTTGATATAAGACAGGGTCTTATTTTATAGTCGAGGCTGGCCTTAAACTTGTGGTAATCCTCCTGCCTCAACCTCTAAAATAGTTGGTATTATGCGTATATACCACCATGACCATAGCTCTGAAATTTTTTTTTTTGGAGTACTGGGGATTGAACTCAGGACCTTGTGCTTCCCAGGCAAGCACTTATTCTACTGAGCTATCTCCCTGGCCCCCATAGCTGAAATTCATTTAGGTATAATTTATGTTTTGTCGATAGTACCTGACATGAAATATGTTTAATAAACATATGTTGAAATGAATTAAGGAAGATTTTTTTTTAATGGTAGCAAAAATTTGTTTAGGTAGAAGGAAGTTTGAGTCAAATAAAAGGAAAAGAAGCACATCCTACATCATGAGGGTGGGCCACCATGCAAGAGTGAACACAGTTGGCTGGGGAGATAGCTCTGTGGCACAAGTGCCTGCCTGGCAAGTGCAAGGTCGTGAGTTCGAACCCGGTCCTGCAAAAAAAAAAAAAAAAAAAAAAAAAATGAACGCAGTGACCAGGAACCAATTATTCCTTTGTTGGATGCTTTGAAGTATTCTTCTTAGTGCCGGGCGTGGTGGTACACACCTGTAACCCCCGCACTTGGGAGGCTGAGGCAAGGAGGATCGGTGCAAGTTCGAGACCAGTCTGGGCTACAAAAGTGAGCCGCTCAAGGCCAACCTGAAGTGCATAGTGAGACCCTGTCTCAAAAAGACAAAAAAAGAAAAAAGAAAAAAAAAAAAAAAAGTATTCCTCTTAGACCTAACTAGATAGAAAAGTATAGAGCCTTACCACTCTTCTTGAGAAGTTGTCCTTTTCGGGATTTATCCAGGTTTTCAAGAAACTGTTCGAAAACTTTCACATAAGGTGCTAGACTGGTCTTCTTATAATCTAAATTATGAAGCGCATATGCTATAATTAGCATGTGGGCAATAAGAATAATGCAACTTTTAAGCTTTCTGTGACAATTTTCTTTTTTTGTTTTTGAGGCAGGGTATTGCTATGTATTTCAGGCTGGCCTTGAGCTCACTATGTTGCCTGGCTGGCTTTAAATTCCCAGAGATTCTTCTGTCTCAACCTCCCAAGTGTTGTGTACCATCAGGTGTGTACCATCACTCTTGGCTCTTGTAAGCATTTCCTAGCTGTGGGGCGCAGCCAGCTCACTAGCTCAGTGGTAGAGGTTTGCCTAGCATGTGAGAAGACTTAAATCTCCAAATACACAAAAACAATTTTACACTGTAATTAAAAAAATTCTTGGCCAGGTGTGGTGGCTCATGTCCAAGTTGTAGTGAGACCCTGTACCAAAACATTAAAAAAAAAAAAAAAAAAAAAACCTCAGGAATGTAAGCCGACTTTTCCAACTATTTTTTTTTTTGGACCTTATGCTTGCCAGGCAGGCATGTATTCTACTGTCCTATTTCCCTAGCTCCTCCAACTACATATTTTATTTCAATATTAAGACAGGGCAAGGACTGTAGCTCAGCAGTACAGTGCCTATCTGGCAAGTGTGAGGTAGTGAGTTTTATTCCCAGTACCCCCAAAAAACAAACTCTTAATGTTGACCATTTATTTCTGAAAATTTAAAAGACTTGTATGAAAGAGAATACTAAAAGCATACTGAAAAATGTTAAAAATTTAAAACATTAATGTTCTTAAATTTATTAATATTAAAATACTAACATTGGAAAATCTCAGTCTTTATTATGTGTTGAAATTGCATGTTTTTCTTATATTTCTATCTACAGGTTTTTTTTTTTTTTGTATTTTAGGAAAGAGTTTACAGGGTGTTCAGGGTCTCATTACTAGATGGAGTTGTAGTAATCTGCCTGTTTACAGCCTCCCAAGAGCTGGGATTACAGGCAGGTGCCACCACGCCCAGTCTCAATTGCCTTCTCAGTGCACCCTCGAGCAGGGCAAACCCACCCTCCCCATGTACTTTAATCCGCTGAGCTATTTAGCTGGTCCTCTGTATAGAGTTTTGTTTCATTGTTTTGTTTTTGTCTTTTTGAGATATGGTCTCACTATGCAGTTCAGAGTGGCCTTGAACTCACTTTGTAGCCCAGGTTAGCCTCAAACTCAGGGATTCTCCTGCCTCAGCCTCCCAGAGTGCTGGGATTATAGGAGGCACGCCACTACACCATGTCTTGGTGGCCGGCACGGCTTATGGTACTGGGGACTGAACCCAGGTACTTGTGTTGTAGGCAGCTGAATTAGATAGAAATATTATAGGTAGTCAGACAGGGCCGGGCCCTCAAGGATATGGAAGACAAGGTGACTTTACAACTACAGACAGACACTTCTCCGCTGCGGGCCAGATCTCAAGACAAGAGAAAAGAAAAGCAACTACATACTTCCTTAAGGGTAGGCATCAGGGATTGATATGCTAAATAAGTATCAATCACCTTGAAAGACCCTGGAAAGAGTTACTAGCCCAAGCCTGATGGTATTCTAGCCTGCTTGCTACGTGACTTGCCTTCCCATTGGATCCTGATTTTTACCTGAGCAATGGTGTTTGTAATCTCATTGGTTGACCACAGTTTTGTCCCACCTCATAAGCCTCAGACAGTTCCCATGTCTTTTCCACAACCTTAGCCTCACCTTACCATGTGGTTTTCCTCTATAAAAGTCGCTAGAAGAAACAGCTTCCCGGGGACACCCACTAGGGACCCCCCTCCTATCTATCTCTCGGACAGGAGCTTTCTTTCCTTCAATAAATATATTCTGGACATTACCTCCGTTTGTTCCTAAAATTCATTCTTCGGTTTTAGAGAACACAAACTCGTCCCAGGTACTTTTCAGGTTGGGGATTGGTTTTCCCTATGTCATTTGGAGGTTCCCTATTGGAGGTCATCCACCCCAGATCAGTTTTTTCTTCCTGCATCACTTGTACTTGCCTAGGCAGCTGCTTAGACCACTGAGCTATCTCTGGGGACCAATACTAAAGGGTAAAGGGTCTCGCTGTGTAGACTGAACTTGTAGTGATCTGCCTGTGTTTAGTCTCCCAAGCTCTGGGATTATAGGCGTGCCACTGGCCCAGTCTCAACTGCTGTCTTTTTTTAAAAATTTATTTATTTATTTATTTATTTGTTTGCTTGTTGTGTTTGTTTGTTTCTTTATTTTATTTATTTTGTGGCTGGCTCAGCCTTCCCTGGTGGTGGGGGCTGGCACAGCATGTGGTGCCGGGGATCGAACCGCAGTCCCTGCAATTGCCTGAGCCCTCCTAAGCAGGCGCTTTAGACCACTGAACCATCTCGCCGGCCCCTCAACTGCTGATGTCTTAGCACATCCCAGGGGGGCTGGGGCTGACACAGCATGCTGGTGATTGAACCCCAGCTGCTGTGCTTTGCCTAAGCAGGCGCTTTAGTTTGCTGAGCTATTTGGCCCCGCCTCCTAAGATTTTTAAATATAAAGTTTTCTAATAATTGAATCAAGTGAAGTATCAGTTTTTAAATTTAAAGTTTAAAAAAAAAGGTGGGATATAGTGGTGCATGCCTGCCATCCCAATATTCAGGAGGATGACTCAGGAAGAGCACTGCTGGGATGCAGCTCAGTGCAAAGGTGCTGGGTTCAATTCTGGGAGTAGGGTCCCTCGCTATTTAAAACAAAGGACATAAAAAATTGAGTTCCTCAGTTACAGTTATCATATTGTAAGTATTCAAAAGTCATATGTGGCTAACAACTTCCATAGTGGGCAGTAAAAATACATTAATATTTCCATCACCACAGGGAGTAGTACCACTGAATTCTTTTGCTAGAATGTATTTTTTTTTTTTTTTTTTTTAAACTGGGGATCAAACTCAGGACCTTGTGCTTGCTAGGCAGGTTCCTATGGGCTGAGCTATCTCCCCGGCCCAATGGATCTTTTGGATGCCAGGATAGAATATTATTAGTAGGATAGTTTAGAAATAAATTTTTTTTGAGATAGGGTTTCACTGAATTTTAGGCTGTCCTTAAAGTAACTAGGTAGCCCAGGCTGGCCTTGAACTTGTGACAAGCCTTTTTTTTTTGGTCTTTTTGAAACAGGTTCTTATTATGCAGTTCAGGCTGGTCTTGAGCTCACTTTTGTAGCCCAGGCTGGTCTCGAACTCATACTGATCCTCCTGCCTCAGCCTCCCAAGTGCTGGAATTACCGGCATGGGCCACTATGCCTAGCTAGTTGACTCTTATATTGCGTAAATTTGTAAGATTGTTTTCATATTTCCTATTATATTATCTTATGAAAATTAAGGGGCTGAGGAGATAGCTCCATGGCACAAGTGCCTGCCTAGCAAGTGCAATGTTGTGAGTTCGAACCCCAGCCTTGGAAAAAAAAAAAAGTTTTGGTCATCTTGTATTTAAATAATTGGACTGTGTTTTGGTTAAAAAGTTTGGGTTAGAAGTAAAGCTTCAGGCTAGATGTAGTGGTGCATGCCTATGATCCCAGCAAAGGTAGATTAAGGCAGGAGGATCACTGAAAGTTCAAGGCCATCCTGAACTTCATAGTAAGACCGGTCTCAAAAAAGATCCAAACAGGGCTGGGGAGATAGCTCAGAGGTCTAAGTGCCACCCTGGCAAGCACACGGATTCCATCCCTGGCACACTAAATGTACCAGCCTGGAACCATGTGTGGTGGCAGACATCTGCAATCCTAAATCTGGGGAAGCTGAGACAGGAGGATCACTAAGAGTCTAAGCTGTGTAGTGAGACCCTGTTTCAACAACAACCACCGCCCTGCCCCCCCCCCAACTTCAACATATTAACTTACCTCTAGTTCTGTGCTTGATATCAGATTCAGTTTCATTCTCCTCTTTTTCATTTTCATTAGTGGAAATGACATTTAATTCATGGCAAATGGAACTACAAATAATAGTATGAGAATTTTCAAGTTTGCTTTTGGTCAGCCTTAGCCAGCAAAGGCTAACACATGAATCTTGTAAGATTTGTATGAAAAAATTATGTAGCCCAGTTCAGCCTATCTTAGTGATAGACAGAGCACTTGCCTAGCATGTAAGGCCCTAGGTTCAATCTCTAGCACTGCAAAGAAAACAAAAACAAAATAAAAAAACACTCCCCCCAAACAACAACAAAAACCCAAAAGTCCATCCAATGTGGCGTCTTTGAAGAGTAGTTTCTTTGTATGTTTTTCCTGCATGTTAGTACAGCCTGTTACATCTTATAGTAAAGAAACTATTTTGGCAGTGCTGGAATTTTCAGAGTTCTGTATATGTCAGGCCAGTGCTTTACCAAGGACAGATACCCTCACCCCTAAATAGATTGTTAATATGTTTAAGCTGACATTTCCCACCTTTACTGTTTCACATCCTTACCACTGAGCTATACCTCTGGCCCTCTAGACCTATTTGACCTTAAAATATTTCATGAAACAGTTGAATTTTAAACTTGTATTACTTATTCTGGCACCACAATCCAAATCTTAGAATCAAATATCCACTTAACTGAATAACCATTCCCGTGCATTGACCTTTCCAACAAGGAACCCAATATAATGTATTTCAAATTCGCATTCACAAAGAGTGACTAATGATCTGGAACATACCTTATTGTTGGAACAGTAAAGGGATCAAACTGATCTACTTTCTGTAAATCAATAGGCACAGAAATCCGACCTGGAAGAACCGGAAGTTGTAAGCTGTTGACTGTGGAATATTAATCATTACAGTCCTTTTATTTATTTATTTTATTTTTGTGGTACTGGGGATTGAATTCAGGACTCTGTGCTTGCCAGGCAGGTGCTTAGTCTACTGAGCTATCTCCCCAGCCCTCATAGCCAACTTCTTATGAGTTACTTTTGGTTAAAATTTTTGAGGGTTAGACTTATCTGTTAATAAGAATACTTACAAATATATTTGAAAAACTCCCCAAACAAAATTCCAGTATTTTTTTTTTAAACTGTATTTAGTATAGGGTCTATAGGGTCTCACTACACAGATCCAACTTATAGTAATCCTTTGTGTTTTTCAGCCTCCCAAGAGCTGGGGTGTGCCACCATGCCCAGTCTCAATTGCTGTGCCCTGGGGGTGAGGACAGGGCCAGCACTGCAGGCAGGGGATCCAATGCCGGCCCTGCGAAGTCTGCCTAAGCTTTAATCCACTGAGCTATCTGGCTGGCCCTTAAATTACTTTCATATAGTTTACCTCTTATTTACTTAAATAAAAGAAACTGATGTAAAGAATGTTGAGCTATTTCTTAGCTGCTTTAATTTTTACTTTTGTTTCTGCATTGATTTTTTTTGGGGGATGGGGGGAAAGAGAGGCCAAGACCTGAACTCAGGACCTTGCATTTGCCAGGTAGGTGCTGCACTGCTGAGCTATATCCCAAGCCCCTATTTCTACATTGAGAAATAAGATTACTTTAAAATTCCAAGCTGGTGGTGCATGCATGTAATACCAGCACTTGGGAGGCTGAGGCACGAGGACTGCCATTAGGCCAGCCTAGGCTTCACAATAAGCTGAAGAAAAAAAATAAATGAATTGAAGGCCAACCTGAGTTATATAGGGAGACCCTGTCTCAAAGACAATACAAAAACCCACCCACAGCAAGCAAGCAAACGAACAAACAAAAAAGGTAGTTTGGAAGACTTGTGTGCCACATTTTTTTCTGGAGACACAGTCTTTCTATGCAATTCAAGCTGGCCTTGAACTTACTATGAAGCCTAGGTGTGCACCGCCAACGTTTCTTAGGGTTGTTTAAAGACTGGCTTTGAATATGTGGTGACCTTTCTGCTTCAGTCTCCACATACTGGGATTATAGGAATGTGCCACCACACCTTGTAGGACTTTACATTTTTGACTGTCACCATAACCCATTAAGATAGAAACTTTTTTTTTTTGGTCTTTTTGAGACAGGGTCTTGCTATGCAGTTCAGACTGGCCTTGAGCTCACTTTTGTAGTCCAGGCTGGTCTTGAATTCACACTGATCGTCTTGCCTCAGCTTCCCAAGTACTGGGATTATAGGTGTGCGCCACCAGACACGCAGAGATTAATTTAAGGTTCTATAGCAAATGAAATTTGTTGATACTAACGAGGATAATTATATATTTCTCTATTATGTTTCTTAGTTTGATGGAGTAGTTTATGTCAATATAGTTACTTTCATATAAATTTTTTAGAACTTTTTTTTAATGTTTTAACTTTATTTATGTTATGGCTGGTTCAGTCTGCCCTGGGGGTGGGGCTGGCGCAGCATGGGGTGCTGGGGATTGAACCATGGTCTTTAGGGTTGCCTAAGCTTGCTGAAACAGGCACTTTAGACCGCTGAGCTATCTCACCAGCCCAACTTCATACAAATTTTAAGGTCAGTTTGAATTATTCAAATTATATCTAAGACACATAGAAAAGTAAAGCCTAAAACTACTGAAAACAAAAACAGGGTAAAAGAACAAGTTGAGAGGCATCACAATTCCAGATTTGAAGTTATATCACAAAGCTACTGTGATAAAAACAGTACAGTACCGGCATAAAAACTGACATGAGGATCAATTTAACAAAATAGAGGATGCAGAAACAACTCCAAATATACGTGGCTGCATTATCTTTGACAATGGAGCCAAATCCCTTCATTTGAAGAAAGACAGCCAGGGCTGGAGAGATAGCTCAGTAGAATAAGTGCTTGCCTGGCAAGCACAGGGTCTTGAGTTCAATCCCTGGTACCGCAAAAAAAAAAAAAAATCATTCTTCGTGAAGAAAGCCTCCTTAATAAATGATGTTGGTGGCTGGTGCGATAGCTCAGTGGTCTAAAGCACTTACCTAAAGTGCCTGCTTAGGTAAGATTAGGCAAGTGTGCAGGGACCACAGATTGATCGAGAACCACATGCCACACAAACCTCACCCTCAGGGCAGGCTGAGCCAGGAAAAAAAAAATGTTGGGAAAATGATGTTAGCTATTTATATATAGAAGACTGAGTCTAGACCTGTATCTCAGCAGACACTAAACTAAAATAAAAATGGATCAAAGAACTAAATGTTAAATCAGGTTGAGTTGTTTCCTCAGAGGACTCACATCTAGAAATATAAAAAGATTCAGGCAATTTAGACCCCCTTCAATAAAAGACCTAATCAAAAAGTGGATAAGTGAAAGGCTGGCCTGATGATAGCTCAGCAGACTAAAGCGCCTGCTTAGGCAGAGCACAGTGGCCATAGTTTGATACTGTATGCTGTGTGGGCAACCCCCCTGGAGTGTGCTGAGAATGGGCAAGGTGTTGCGCCTTTAATCAGAGTGCTTGGGAGGCTGAAAATGCGAGGATCAGTACGAGTCTGATCTGATCTACATAGTGATCAGTGTCTTAGATATAGAAAACAAAAACAAACAAATAAACAAAAAACCAACCAAAACCAAACCAAAAAACAACAACAACAAAACTCAAAAAACACCTTTCAGGCCAAGGAGATAGCTCAGTAGAATATGTTTGCCTGGCAAGTGCAAAGTCCTGAGTTCAGTCCCCAGTAATGCAAAAAAAGTAAGTGAAATGACAAGATGCTTCACTGAAGTAGTACAAATGGTCAATAAATACAGAAATGTTCAACATTGCTGGCCACTAGAGAAATACAAATTAAAATAACACTGAGATTCCATCTTATCCCAGAAAGAATGGCCTCATCAAAATATCCAATAACAATTGCTGAAAAGACTGTTGTGGGGGTGAAAAGGGAACCCTTCTACACTGTTGGTGGGTATGTGAACTAGTACAACCACAGTGGAATTCAGTTTGGAGATGCCTTAAAAAACTAAAATTATAAATTTCATTTAATCCAGCTATTTCCCTTCTAGACAGATACATGTATTTGCATATTTATAGTAGCACTAGTCATAAAACATAAATCTTGGAAGTAGCCTATCCATGCATCAATAG
>PVKN010001695.1:26842-49155 GCA_004027915.1 Capromys pilorides
AAAAAAAAAAAAAAGGATGAAGGAAGAAATTAAGATGTGTTATATACATGTACCAATTCGGTAAGCAATGTAAACATTATGAACTACACACATGTATTAATAAAATAAGTAAAATGTAAACAGTAAACAACAATAACAACAACAAAAACTGAGTTTAGCTGGACCATGTCCTTATAATCCCAGCACTCTAGGAGGCCAAGGCAAACTTAAGTCAAGCTAAATCTGGCAAATTGGTGAGACCTAGTTTCAAAATAAAAAAAAAAATAAAAAAAGGGCTGGGGATGTAGCAGAGCGCAAAGATGCTGGTTCAATCCCCAGTAACAGATGAGAAGTTGTACGAGGGGAAGGGAGAACTGAATTTTGCTCCCAGCACCAACACAATTTGTTTGATAATTTTGAACAAGTCACTTTCACCTCCTCTCCTGGGCTACTATTTTTTCAATATGTGTAATGGGAGTTTTTGTCCTGTGATTTTTAGGTCTTTACCAATTCATTTTATTTTGTTTTTGAGACAACATTGTCACTATCTAGTTAAGGCTGGTCTTGAGCTCAGGCAATTTTCCTACCTCAGTCTCTCACGTGCTGGGATCACAGACATGCCCTTACTCCTGGATTAGGTTCTTACCAATTTTAATTTATTTATTTTTGCAGTACCAGGGATCAAACTTAGGACCTTGAGATTGCCAGGCAAGCACTTATTCCACTGAGCTATCTCCCCAGCCCCTATTTTAGTTTTTTGGTCTTTTCTGAGACAGGGTCTTATTACGCAGTTCAGGCTGGCCTTGAGCTCACTTTGTAGTCCATGCTGTTCTTGAACTCATGACAATTCTTTAGACTCAGCCTCCTGAGTTCTGGAATTACAGGCGTGAACCACCATGCCTGGCTACCAATTCTCATTTAAATATCAAACTTCTCAAATTTAAGTGAAAAGAACATTAACACAGCAGAAACTTTAACTGATAATATAGAAGATAATTTAGATTTAGATATAGAGCAGTCTTCACTTTTTTTTTTTTTTGAGATAGGGTCTTGGCTGGGGAGATAGGTTGGTGGTCTAAAGCAAGGACCTGGGTTGATCCCTACTACTGCATGCTGAGCTGGGCCCAGGCCTGTAATCCCAGGGCTAGAGAGGCTGAGGCAGAAGGATCATCATGAATGAGCTGTTTAGAGAGACCACTGCACCAAAGAAAGGAAGAGAGAAAAAGGAAAGAAGGAAGGACAGAGAGAGAGAGAGAGAGAGAAAGAGAGAGAGAATTTCACTATGCAGTTCAGGCTGGCCTTGAGCTCACTTTACAGCTCAGGAACTTACAACAATCCTCCCACCTCCACCTCCCAGTGTTGTGATTACAGGCGAACACCACCACACCTGGCTGCAGTTGTTAGTCTTTGATACAACAGATGTATGTATTCACATCTTAATGGTGTGCTCACTAAAACAAAAAAATAACTTTCAGTTTTCCTTACATTCTCTACAGTGTACCTGTTTTAGGGTGAACACTGAAAGGGCTCTTCAGCAGGTGATTGATTCCTTTGCTAACATTGATATCCAGCCTTGGAAAACAGTATTGCAGCATAATCTCCCACTCCAGCCAAGGTCCACATTTGTCATTTCTGATATTCTAGAAGATATATATGGCCAGCATGAGAATCAGTAAGAATTTTTGAGTATTTCGTCATTAAAAAATTTATTAATAAAAATTAAATAAAAGATTTATTTGGATGTGGGAGACAGGAAGAGAGGGAGACACACAGCTAGTCTAGATGAGTAGGGAGAATTTGAAAGGGAAATTCTCTGAGTATTTTTTTTTTTTTTTTTTCTTGTTCTTTTGCAGTACCGGGGATTGAACTCAGGACCCTGCACTTGCCAGGCAAGCACTTCATTCTACTGAGCTATCTCCCCGGCCTTCTCTGAGTATTTCTTTGAATATATGATCTTCAACCATCTTTAACTAATCACACAAAAAAATTAGCCCTCAATTAAGAAATACATTATTATATTTGTAAATACAGATTTCAATGGAATATACCTGATACATACTTTTTTCAGATGCTCCCAACGCTGAAGTGAATTGTGAGACTTCTGGAAGTTTTTCTGAAGTTCTTCATGAATTGGTGATACAATATTAAGGAACACATTCATTTAAGGCATATCAACAAATAACTTAGTTTTTAGTATATACTACCATAATGATATACAAAGCTTCTATATATTTATACATGGCTTTGTTTTGTTCTTTGAGACAGTCTCACTATGCAGTTCAGGTTAACCTTGAACTACATACATCAGGCTGGCCTCTATCTCATGGAGATTCTCCTGCCTTGCCTCTCTTTTTTTTTTTTTCCTGCCTTGCCTCTTGAGTGCTGGATTATAGGGGCATGCTATCACACTTGGCAAAGTTTACAATTTAGAAAGAATTTTTTTAAAATGTAGTGATAGGGGCTGGACAGATAGCTCCGTGGCACAAGTGCCTGCGAAGTGTAAAGTCATGAGCTCAAACCCTGGTCCTGCCAAAAAAAAAAAAAAAAAAGCTTAGGCAACCATAGGGACCGAGGTTCAATCCCCAGCACCACATGCTGTGCCAGCCCCACTCTCAGGACAGGCTGAGCCAGCCATAACATAAATAAATAAATAAATAAATAAATAAATAAATAAATAAATAAATAAAGTTAAAAAAATAAATAAAAATGTAGTGACAGGATCTCACTATGTATTTCAGGCTAGTCTTGAACTTGCAGAAATCCTTCTGCCTTAGCCTTCTATTCCAGCACTTAGGAGCCTGAGGTAGAAGAGTTGCTCTGAGTTTGAGTTCAAGACCAGTCTGAACTACATAGTGAAATTTTATGTAAGATTAAATTTAAGGGTTGGGAGATAGCTCAGTGGTCTAAGTGCCTGCCTGGTTGAGTGCAAAGACCCGAGTTTGATCCCTGGTACTACATGCTGTGCTGGCCCTGAAACCAGGTGTGGTGATGCACGTCTGTAATCCCAGTGCTGGGGAGATTGAGACAGGAAGATCACTAGAGTCTGAACTGTGTAGTGAGACCTGTATTCAACAAATAGAAACTTTAAAAAAGATTAAATTTACATGTAAACATATTTGTATTACAAATGAACATAACTTGGTCATGTAAGAATGGTCTCAGGAAAGGATATGCCCAGGAACAAGGGCTAAAATCTTATCCCAGCTTTCTTTATTTTCAAGAATATCTTGATCAACCAACGCATATTCTTCGAAGTATTTTTTAATTATGTTTACAGATCTTCTATAGGAATAAGAACAACAAAGCCCGAAAATATAAACGACAACTTTAATTTTAGTTATTGTCACTGAGTGGGAGGCTACTGCTTATTTTCTCTGAATTTCTAGAACTTTTTTTTTTTTTTTAAGGAACCAGGGACTGAATTCAGGCCCTTATGCTTGCCAGGCAAATGCCTATTCTACTGAGCTATCTCCCCAGCTCCTGAGTTTCTAGAACTTAACTAGGCAAAATGGGAATATACCTTTGTGCTAAGCTATGAGTTAAAATAAGACACCTAATGGGGAATGAACCTTGCATAGCAGCTGGTACAGGATACATATTTAAGAAATCTTTACTCTTCTTTCTTTTCCAAGAAATGTTTACTTCCTAAACTCTATAACCAAGGTTAGTAGCACCATAAAAGTGCAATAGCATAGAAAGTAGCACACATCTCAAGTGTGTAGTGCTTGCACTTTGCAAATATACTTCACATTTGCTATGCCATTTAATTTCTGTCACAACTTTGTGAGATAGGTACAGCTGATGTTCTGTTCATCATACACATTAGGAAGTGGAGAAGTTCATACTATGTAAAACAGAATAGGGGTTCTTCTAATGGAATGCTTCTCCCAGTATCCTACAGAAGTAGTGAAGTCAACAGAAAAAACATGGGCTTTAGAGTTATACCCATGAATGCTAAAAGTAACAACTGTGTGATACCAGCAAATGATATAATCTCTCTAAAACTGACTAGCCCCATTTGTAAATGGGAGTACTCTCACGTCTCTGATAAAGTTGCTGTGAAGGCCAAAAAGAACAACTGTAGAAACTATCAGGAATACAACAACATAAATATGCACTCAACTAACTGTAGCTACTATAAAATGCTACCTAGCCATGAAAATTGATAGCAAGATAATTCTAAAAGCACATGTAAGCAAATTAGACACAACTTAATTGGAGTCTTTTCCAACAGACCTGACAAAAGGGTGAATTTTTTCACTTAGTTGAACTTTCTTTTTAACGTCCTGACCACCCTGAAAAATAAAACATGAAAACAGAACTTATACAATAACATTTAAAATTTTCTTTGATGTGTTTTACTAATTTAAAATTATATTATTTCATAGATAAATTAGCCTTTGTTTTATCAAAGGAGATTCTTTTTTTTAATCAAAGAAGATTCATTTTTTTTTAATCAAAGGAGATTCTCATGGCAAATGTGAAATTTTTTTTTTTTTAATGCATTTGGCATAGGGTCTCACTATGCAGCTCAGACTCTTAGTGATCCTTCTTTTCAGCCTTCTCAGTGCTGGGATTACAGGCATGCGCCATCATGCCTGGTCTTGGTGGCTGGCTCAGAGTGCCTGGGGCAGGGCTGGCGTGTCATGTAGTGCCGGGGATTGAGCCCTAGTCCTTGTACTCGCCTAAGCAGGCACTTAGTCTGCTAAGCTATCTTGTGCCCCCCTCCCCCCCTTTTTAAGGCAGCATCTTGCCATGTAGTCCAGGCTCAAACTCATTGTGATCCACTTACCTCAGGCTCTCAAGTGCTGGGATTACAGGCGTGTGCCACCATAACTGGCATGAAATATTTTAAACAATGTAGCTATATGGCTTTAAAAAACTGATTCCATTATTTTCTTAGATGAGGTCTTGTATGTTGCTTAGGTTGTTCTTAAATTCATGGGCTCACGTGATTCTCCTACTTCAGTGTTCTCAATGGTGGGACTATAGCCATGTCCTTCCATGCCTGAGTTGCTATGAGTCTATTTATTTATTTTGTACAGTGGGCATGGCATGTGGTACCGGGGATCGAACCCAGATCCTTGTACTTGCCAGGCTGCCATTCAGACCACTGAGCTATCTCCCTAGCCTACTATGACTTTAAATGGTCATTGGTAAGATCATCTCCTCTGGAATGTGAATGGTATAAAGATAGCATATCTTTTTTTTTTTTTCTTTTTGAGACAGGGTCTCGCTATACAGTTCAGGCTGGCCTTGAACTCACTTTTGTAGCCCAGGCTGATCTCGAACTCACATTGATCTTCCTGCCTCCGCCTCCCAAGTGCTGGGATTACAGGCGTGCACCACCACGCCTGGCAGTATATTTGTTTTTTGGTGGTCTTAGAGATCAAACTCAGGAGCACTGTACCAGTAAACCATATCTCTATGCTTTTTAAATTTTATCTTGAAACAGAATCTCTCTCTTCTCCTCCCTCCCTTTCTCAGCTGAGTTTGAATTTATGATGTGTATATATCTAGACATGTTTCTCTATTTTGTACTGGGAATTGAACTCAGGACTTTGCACTTTTCAGGCAGGCTGTGTTGCTGAGCTATCTCCCCAGCCTTGAGACAGAATGATACTACATTGTCCAGAATATTACATTTGATCCTTCTGCTTCAGTCTCCTAAGCAGCTAGAATTCAGGCATGGGCCAACATGCCTGGGTTTTATTTTGAGATGGGTCTTGCTGTTGCTCAGGCTTGTCTTCAATTTTTGATCCTCCTTCCTTAGTGTCCCAAGTAGTTGAGATCACAGGTATGCATCATTGCTTCTAGCAAGACAGCTTAAATTTTTGTTACTAAGCATATCAGAATTGGCATCATCTAGTAAATGTAAATTATAATTAAGAGATCCTTACCTTTACAACACTCAAATATTCAACTATTCCAGAACGTACTGCAGAGGACAATTTTCTAACTGATTCATCACAGACCCAGCAATGAACACCTCTTCTTCCAGAATATACCCAGAGACGATGCTTAAACCCAAAGTCCTCTGCAGAGGGGAAAAAATTAATAACAGGTTTTAAAAAAATGTATGAACTCCTACTTCTTGCCTACCTCTTTAGCTTTGTGTTTCATCTGTTTATATATACTTTTTTTTCTTTCTTGTCTTTTTGAGACAGGGTCTTGCTATGCAGTTCAGGCTGGCTTTGAACTCACTTTTGTAGCCCAGGCTGGTCTTGAACTTATACTGATCCTCCTGCCTCAGCCTCCCAAGTGCTGGGATTACAGGCATGTACAACCATGCCTGGCAACATTCACAAATACTTTCTTTTTTTTTTAGCTTTCTTCGTAGTCACATATACTTTCATATAAACCATACTACCTATTACCAATTTGGTAAACCGTTTACCTATTTACTGTGCCTTTCCTGTTTTTGCCTTCACAACTTTACCCATTTGGTCTTCCTGCTAAGAATTTCTTTATGCCCACCATTTTCATTTGTGCCTGACCAATGGTCGTTTATTCTTAAAAATACTCCAGGAATATTAAGAGTTAGTATGTTTCAAGTATCTAGAACAATGTCTGGCACATATTAAGGCTTTTATATAAGGGTTAGCTTTCATTATCCCCAACTCTTCTAGCTTTTTCTGCCTTTATTTGTTGTTCCCATTCATTTTCTGGTACTAGGGATTCAACCTAGGGCTTTTGTACTCAACTACACGCCCAGAACCTTTACCCCTTTTGAGACAGGGTTTTGCTAAGTTGCCCAGGCTAGGTTTGAATTTGTGATCCTCTCACTTCAACCTCCAAGACTGCTGAAATTACAAATGACTACCACCACATCTGGCTGTGCCCATTTCTATATGTGTTCCTGGTGTTCTACAACCCCATAATTACTGCATGTAACATAAATGTGATTCTCAATTTTTTATGTTTTAGACTGTGTAACTTATTTAAGCTAAGAATTCTTATCTTTTACACTTCTTTAGAACAGTACTTAACATAATGTTATCAATAGAGAACTGAATTGGGTGAAAATCCCATGGTTTGTTGATAGGTGTATTAAAGTTCAACGATAATTTTGTTTTTTTAGACGTAAGGGGATTTAAGCTCAGAGACTTTGAACTGAGTTACATTTCCAGCCCTTTTATAAATTCTTATTTGGAGACAAGGTCTTGCTAAATTGCCCATCTAGACTGCTGATTTGTGATTTTCCTGCCTTGACTCCCAGAGTGCTAGAATTACAGCATATGTGCCACCAAGTACAACTTTGTTCTTATGTTTTATTTTCCACTCAAATGTTTCAAGGAGACACATTAGAGTTTTATGTGATCTGATTATAAAACATACATTAATATCCAGAGAAGAGATTCTTGCATTTGACCCCATTCAGATACCACCGATACTTGCCCTTCAGCGCTCGGTCAATGATGTGTATGGCCATTGTCATGAGAGTCCAGCACTTGGAGCATATGTCTGCAGAGCTGGAACAGAGTCCTCATTACTTACTGTCACTGACACCTTCCACCCTAACAGCAAGGCATAGTCCTTACCTACAGCATCTTCTCACATCATCATAGTCTGTCATGTCAATGTCAAACACCAGTTCTTTTTCCTGAGCTTGGAAGGCTCCCAGCTTCACTGTATTGTGTTGATTGGGCTATAAATAGAAAAGAGTGATGAGTTTCTGTAAGACCTTCTATGTTATTAATGCTTATTGTCTACTCACATGGAAAGTGATCAAAGAAAAACAAGCTATATAATGACAGGTCTATGTCAATTAAAGTTCATTACTGTGGAGTCCACACATTCAGTACTGATGACAGTTTTAATTTTATCTATTTAAAATAGTATGATGAGTGCATAGCCACTATGAATATTTGTTGGTTGGTAGAAGTAATAATTTTTAGGTTTCTGATAATGAAAATTTCATTCAAATGACTCAAGTTGTAAATTGTTTTAAAGACCTTTCCAAAAAAAATTTTTTTCCCTTTATTACTATACATATACAACAAGTAACAAATGTGTTTAGCTTAAAATTTTCAATAATTTAAAAAGGTATTCCTAATTTGCCTGAAGTGAGACCTTATTACTATTATTCTTTATTTCTCCCCTTACAATAGGGTCATACTATGTGGTCCAGGCTGGCCTCGAGCCCACCACGTAGTCTAGGATAACCTTGAATTTCCAGCAGTCCTCCTGCATGAGGCTCTGAGTGCTGGGATTACAGGTGTGAGCCACCATGCCCAGTAGAAATATTCTTTTTTCTTTTTTTGCGGGACTGGGGTTTGAACTCATGACCTTGCACTTGACAGGCAGGCATTTGTGCCATGGAGCCGTCTCCCCGGCCCCGGCTGGTTCTAACTCATACTTATTGTTTTGCTTTGAGACAGGATCTCACTATATAGTGAACACTGGTCTCAAACTTGTAGGGATCCTTCTGCCCCAGACTCCTAAGTGCTGGGATTACAGGTGTGTGCCACCTCACCTAGCTAACTCTAATTTTAATCTGACAACAACTATATTAAGAGCATGTAGAAATAGGCTATCCTTATGAGGGAGGAGCTAATCCTTGTTTGCAAGAGGAGAACATCAGTGGATACTGGTTAAAATTGAAAAATGAGGGCTGGCTAGATAACTCAGCAGATTAAAGCACCTGCTTAGGCAGACACTGGGACTGGAGTTCAATCCCTGGGGCACACTGAGACAGAGATTAAAACTGGCCATGGTGGTTTGTGCCTGTATTACCAGCACTTGTGAGGCTGAAAAACAGGAGGATCACCATGAGTCTGATCTGTGCAGTGAGGCCCTGTACTACATACATTAAAAAAAAAAAAAAGAAAAGAAAAACGAGAGATGTAAGATACAAATTTGTCACTTAGAAACAAGGAGGTAAATAGCATAAGAATCTGCTAAAAAAATCTGGCTGCTTCTAGGCAGCAGGAAATGGTTTAAGAGGTAGAATATTTGATTTTTACCCTAGCAGAAGTATTTAATCTTCATAAAGTTTGTGTATATATAACTGACAAAAACCACAAAGAAAACATAAAAAGAAAAGTTTATAGATGATTCTGTCTTGACCCAATTTTTTTTTTTTTTTGTGGGTACTAGAAATTGAACTTGGGAACATGGAGCTTGCCACACAGGTGCTTGTCCCACTGAGCTGTACCCCTGGCTGTCTCGACCCAGTTATAAACAAAAAACGGATGTGGTGGTATATACTTGCCTTTTTTTAAAAAAACTGTTTTGTTTGTTTATTTATTTATTTATGTTATGGTCGGCTCAGCCTGCCATGGGGGTGGGGCTGGCACCCCATGTGGTGCTGGGGATCGAACTGTGATTCCTATAGTTGTCTAAGCTTGCCTAAGCAGGCACTTTAGACTACTGAGCTATCTTGCCGGCCCATATACTTGTGATCCCAGCATTCTGGTAAACTGAGGCAGGAGAATTGCAAGTTTGAGCCTAGTGTGGGTAACTCAGTGAGACACTGTCTCAAAAAATGGTCTAAGAGTTCAACCCCCAGCAACACAGGCACAGAGACATACACACAAAGAGATGTAGACTTTTTCATTCTCAGTATTAGGGAGAAGAAAGTAAGGTGGCACTCTGGTCTTTCTTCAGTTTCATTCTAACCTCTAAACAGGAATAAATTTCAAAACATTTTCCTTAGCTGTATTTTCTTACTTTTCTCCTTACCCTAATGACAGTAGATAAGTCTGGGTTTAGAGTCACAAACATTGGAATCAAATTCTACTGGTATTTAGAAATTGTGTGATTTTGGGCAAACTAGGCTCTCCAGGCCTATTTTCTTCTTTGTAAAAATGAGGCTTGAGATAGATCGATCGATCTATCTATCTATCTATCTATCTATCTATCTATCTATCTATCTACCTACCTACCTACCTACCTACCTACCTACCTACCTATTTATCTATCTCCATCCACAAGCCATTATCCCATATGTATATTGATGTTTTTAAAATTACTTTCTTTATTTTTCATGCATTTAGTACAGGGTCTTCAGGGTCTTACTACACAGATTGGACTAGTAGCAATTCTCGTTTTCAGCCTTCCAAGTGCCGGGATTACAGGCGTATGCCACCATGCCCAGTCTCAATCAAGTCTCAGCACACTCTCACAGGGCTGGCACAGCACGCATGCCAGGGATCAAACTCCTCTATCATGTACCTGCCAAAGCAGGGGCTTTATTCCGCTGAGTCATCTGGCTGGCCCCATATGCATATTATACTCCATTCCCCAATGCTTAATTTTAAAGAGGGCAAGAAAGGTGATTTTGGTTCATTCATTCATTCAACATATATTTATGGTATATTCTTTTCCAGGGACTGTAAAGGCACTCAGTATACACTGGTGGCAGGCGTGGAAGGAGTTGTAGGCTGTCCTAGGGCTACTCGAATAAAGACTTGAAAGAAGGCAATGAATCAAGTAGATGCCAGGTGAAATGGATTTTACGCTGTAGAAACAGTCTGCACAATGCAAAGTATGACATAAGCAGCGCAAGTGAGGGGAAGAATACTTTTGAGCATGACTGACGTGGGAAGCCACTACAGTAGAATGAGCAGAGGAATCACAGAATGAGTTACTCCAAAGGATCCTTTGGGCTGCTGTGTTGAGAATGGATTCTAATCAACAGTACAAACTGTTGTCTTCTCATAGTAATTCAGGTGAAAGGTGGCAGTAGTAGCAGTGTAACAGCAGTTGGATTTTATGTATGATACAGCTAAAGGGGTTTCCTTATGGAACCAATATGGAGTGTGACGAGGACTGGATTATTATTATTATTATTTTTGGCTTGCCCAGGCTACCTTAAGGGTGGGTCAGGTAAGGCTTGTGGAGCTGGTCCCCTGAGCCTGACTATGTTTGACACAGCAGGCACTTAAACAAATGAGCTACGCCGCAGGTCCCCCTATGGAGTGTGACAGACAGGAATAAAAAATAACTCTAATATTGGGAGAGAATGTAATTCTCTTATTTTCCTCTCTTGGACTCACTATGTAACCCAAGCCCCCTTGAACTTGCTGTGATCCTCCTGCCTCAGCCTATTGAGTACTGGGGCTACAGTCCTATGCCACCATACCTAGCTTCAATTTTTTTTTTTTTTTAAACACGAGTGAGAATACAACCAATTTGCTTGCAAATGGTTTCTAGTCAGTAGTTGTCAAGGAACAAAAATCATTAGTAACACGTGTGTCCAAAATGTAGATTTTCAAATATAATACATTCAAATAAAATTTTAACCCTAAAACTTTGGTGGCACTAAACCACTTTTGATTTATAAAACAAAACAACAAAAGACATACATAAGAAGATTTCTTACTCTGTGGGAATATACTGCACCTATATCAATCTTGTATGGATTCATTTTCTGCATTTCCTTTTCCAGATCACTCTGGTTGTTGAAGGATTGGTAACGAATGTAAATATCATCTTTCAATGTGAATGAAAATTCCCGGTTTTGAAAGTAATTCTTTACCACTGCAAAGTAAGTATGCATTTTAGAATACGATACTGTTTTCAGTTAGGGATTATAATATCAGCCAATGGGAAGCTGTTTTTAATGAGCCCTTGTGCCCAACACTGTTCTGGATGTGAAAAGATAGGACCTAATCCTTAATTTTAAGTTTACCATTCCATATTTGCTGGGAAAACCAAAAATGAGAAAGATAAATAAATATAAATATACAATAGCACTTCTCTCTCCTTGGTAGGCACTAACCGATTCAATCGTGTGGAAGAAAGTATCCTCCACTCTGGCGCAGATCAAGCCTCCGAAGCTTTATGCCAGGACCTAGTTAACCCCGGGATGCCAGAGCGTAGTTGGCTGCTCGTTAGATTCACGCTCAGCCTTTTATACCTGTAAGGTGGTGGGCAGGAGAGGGATGGTAGTACTGTCCTTGAAATGCTCGACGCGGGGACACACGCCTGTTAGCCCAGCTTCTCGGGAGGCTGAGTCAGGAGGATCCTAAATTACAGCGTAGCCTAGGCCATTTAGTGAGACACGATCCAAAAATAAAAACAATAACACAGTTGGGGATGTAGAGTGCTTCCTTAGTGTGCGCGGACCCTAGTACTACATCCCCAGCAACACTAACAACACGGCACTGAGGCATTTACTTCATACTGTCAACCTCAGTACGTCCCGCCCGAATGTCCTTACTTCGATCCCGACCCACCCTGCTCCCAGCCTCCATCACCTCCGCCGTAGTTGAGCCAGCGATAGTACTGGGAGTAGGGGAAGAGCCTCCGGTAATAAAGCTTGAGCAGCTCGGGTAGCTCGGCAGGGTCAAACGACTCCATAGCGCGGGAATCTCCCAGTCACTAATACCGCAAGAATTGGCGGGAACTGCGCAGCCGGAGGTTCCGCTAGTACGCAGGCGCGTTGAGGACGCGGCCCGACGTCTGCCGGGGTCGATGGGAATTGTAGTTCTCACAGCCCCACTGGACTCGCTGGTCTCCGCCCACCCGTCCCGACAGGCAGCTTCCGGTTGTGGAAGGCTATGATTACTCTAGAAAGTGATTTTTCACCCTTAAAATTGCATACTTTTGGTACTTTGAGATTTGAAAAAGCTCCCATGTATATTGATAATCTAATAAAATAAAACAATCAATTATAAATCTGGTCGTTCTATAAAAGTAGAATGCACAAAAATGTGTTGTGTCTTACACTAAGATTTGGAGAAAATGTGTTGTGGCAAGTTGCAATCTATCATGCTTTATTTCTGTAAAGGATATGAAATTTGAGGAATATCAATCACAACATATAAATGGAAACAGCTTATAATTTTTCAATCAAATTAGTATTGTTAGTTGTTCCTGACATAGGGTCTACATCAATTACATGTGAACTAAAACACTGGCAAAACTGAACCATCAATAAATAAATATACTGAATAGAAAAAAAAGATTTCTTAGTGTCTGAATGTTACATTATGCACACTGACAATTGAGTCTAGGGGCTTATTTCCAACATTTACAAGGAGCTTATTTCCAACAAGAGGAGAGGGGAGCCCCACTGCAAATTCATTCTGCTGAGGAAGATACAGTTTAGGGGTATTTACAGAATCAAGAAAGCATTTTTCAGTTAGATGTGGCAGTGCATACCTGTAATCCCACTACTTGGGAAGCTAAGTCAGTGGATGGTGACTTTGGTTGTAGCTTGGATTACAGAGTGAGACTATGGTCCTTGCCAGGTAGTTGCTTATGACTCTAAGATATCTCCCCAGTCCCAATGTTAGTGTTTTTAAATTAGGAAAAAGAGAATAATAATAGCTAAAATTTATTTAGCTTTTGTCCTGACATCAGTTACTGTTTTAATATTTTATTCTTTATAAGAACTCTATATGGTAGGTACTAAAATCACCTCCTATTTTACAGAAGAGGAAATAACCAAGATTTTAAGCGATCTGTATAAGATCTCTTAGCTAGTCTGTGGGAGAGATCTTAATTGGAGAATCCAATAATCTGCAGTCTGTGTATTTAATCTCTAAAGTATATCTTCTATAGAAGCTTGCTTTTTTTTTTTTTTTTTTTGTGGTATTGGATATGGAACCCATAACCTTGCACCTGGTAGGCAAATGCTCTACCACTGACCTACATTTCTCCCACCTCTCCTTCTGCTTCTATTACTCTTTGTTCTCTTCATCTGTTGCTGCCTCCTCTGCATCTATGCCATTGCTTTTTTCCTCTTTATTTATTTATTTACTGAGAACTTGTTATGGTTTAAGACTAGTTGTCACCCCAAAGCCTCATGCAATCATGAGGCAGCGACTTCTAGAGTTTGAGACTTGATTCATAATCCACTGGGATTACGTGTTTTAGTACTAATGAGATTATGGGTCTGAGTACTTCTGGGATTATGGGTGTGGCCTAAGGCAGAAAGGCTGAGGCAGAAAGCCTGAATGTAATATAAAGAGAGACAGAGAGACAGACTCTGGCTGTCGCTCTCTGCTCCCCTGGTTGTTCCATCTGTCACTATATTGTCGCTGTTCTGCTGCCATGAACTGCTGCTCCCTGCCATGTGCCTCTCTGCCTTGGAGCCAGTCAAGTATGGACTGAAACCTCCAGTAACTGTGAGCTAAATAAACCTTTCATTCCTTCATTTTGAGTGTCAGGTGTTTGTCCCAGAAACGAGTAAAAAGTAACTAAGACAGGACTGAACGAAGGTACTTTGCACAGAGCTATATCCACAGTCCTTTTTATTTTTTATTTTGAGACAGAATCTTTATAAGTCACTATAATGGGTTGCTACAGGAATTAAAGAGATAAACTAAGGAGTAACACACACACACACACACCCCTCCAGAATCACCCAGTGTGAGAAAGCTGTCTCTTACATGTGTTCCAGCACAGAAGCTTTTATTTGAAAAACCACTGGGAGGCAATATTGCCATTCTTTTTCTTTATTTTGTGGCTTCATCCACATAAGAATAGAAACATTTTCTTTTTTTAAGCCTTATGTAATGTGTGTATGCCATTCTGTAGCCTTTTGGGGAATATCTCATAGTCCCAAGTCTTTATCCTCAAGTTCCTTTGAGACATGGATACCTACTTCATGGACTCCATGGACTTCTCTTTCAGTTCAACATTATTTATTATATTGTGTATAATATATTTTTAGAACCTAATAGGATGATCTATGCTGGATAGGTATGGTTCATTTAGTTCTTCTTTGGGGCCAGAGAGATAGCTCAGCTGCATAAGCACCTGCCATACAAGCACTAGGTCCTGAGTTCAATACCTGGTACCACACACACACACACACACACACACACACACACACACATGCACATGAACACACAATAGTGCAAATAATCAAATCATTTAGTTCTTCTTTGGTTGATTCATTCATTTATTATGCAAATAGTTAATGAATGTATGTGTGATGGCTAATTTTATTTTATTTTATTTTTTAAACTTTATTTATTTATTTATTTGTTTGCTTGTTGTGTTTGTTTGTTTCTTTATTTATTCATTTTGTGGCTGGCTCAGCCTGCCCTGGTGGTGGCGCTGGCGCAGCATGTGGTGCCGGGGATCGAACTGCAGTCCCCGCAGTTGCCTGAGCCCTCCTAAGCAGGCGCTTTAGACCACTGAACCATCTCACCGGCCCCATGATGGCTAATTTTAATAGACAGCTTGACTACATTAAAGTATACCAGTCTTTATTTCTGGGTGTATCTGTGAAAAGGTTTCCAGAAGACACTGGTGTGCGAGTAGGTGGACTGAGTGGGGAGGATTCACCCTCTAAGTGAGTGGGCAACAGCTAACCATCAGGGGCCCAAACAGACACAAAATGCTGCAGGAAGGTGATTTTCTCACAGTTCTTCTCATGCCTGTGAACATCAGAATTACAAGTACATTGGATTCAGGTCAGAGTGAATTAGCAAGATCCTGTCTTTTTTTTTTTTGTATTTTTAGGGAAAGGTCTGCAGGGTGCTTAGGGTCTCACTACTAGACTGTACTGGTGGTGATACTCCTGTTTACAGCCTCCCAAGAGCTGGGATTACAGGCTCTTGCTCCACCACACCAGTCTCAATTGCCATCTCAGTGTGCCCTGGGGGTTGAGCCAGCACAGCAGGCCCAGGGATTGAACCCCAGGCCCCTGAGCCTCCTTGCAGGTGCTTTAATCTGCTGAGCTATTTGGCTGGCCCTAAGATCCTGTCTTATCTGAGATAAAAAATAAAAAGGGACCGTGGATATAGATCTCAGTGCATGATGCTTTGGTTCAGTCCCCAGTACAGAAAGAAAGCAGTAGGGTAGATGCAGAGGAGGCAACAACAGATGAAGAGAATGAAGAGTAACAGAAGCAACTGGAGAATTGTGTGAGTGACTTCATAGCAGCCAAAGGAGGGAGAACAGCTTTGTGGGAAAGAAACTGTCATCAGTGAAGATGAAGATGGGAAAGAACACGTCAGGCTTGGGAACCTGGAAGTCACTGGTGGTCTTTAGTAGGGCTATCTTAGTGGCATGGTTGGGTATACAGGAGATTTCAGTGCATTACAGAATCAGGTCCCTTGTCCTCTTTTTCTGACTTCACTGTAGCCATCCTGTTGCCCAGAATAGAAACTACAAGTCAGTCTGAGCTGGCTTCTTTTGCCCTACTTCCTCATTCCAGTCAGTAATAAGCCCTCTCTCTTCTAGTTGGGGGATCTCTGAAGTATGTCCTTTCCTCTCCATCCCTGGGGCCATTGCCAGCATTCAGATCCTCACTGTTCACCTCAGATCTTTGCAATAGACTGCTATGTGGTCCCCCAGTCTAGTCTCATTCTATCTTGCTCACTATAGAGATGTCCCTAAGACAATGCTTAATACTTGTTAAAAATTCTCACAGGCTTCTAAAGTTTATTCCCATCAGAATCTTTTTCACATTCTTAACTTCACCTCCGATTGTTTTACCTGAAGCTCAATCCTTGGTTATATAAAACATTATTTAAATACCCTGGGCCTGAAGCTAAGTGTGGTGGTGCACACCAGTAAACCCAGAACCTGAGAGGCTGATGCAGGAGAATTGCTGTTTAAGGCAGTAGATGAAACCTGGGCCACATAGTGAAACCTTGTCTTCATTCCCCCAGAACAACAAAACAAAACAAAACAAAACAAAACAAAACAAAACAAAACAAGACAGGCCTTATGTCATGGTGCCCAAATTCAGATCCTACTGTGTTGCTGAGAGTTGTCCCAGATAGGAACACTGCCATGCTTTGTGAACTATGGTCTGTGTGATGTGTCTTTGTGGGGGCTCATTGGTGTCTCTGAGTACTCCCAGGAGAAATAGCGGTAGGAATGAGGAAAAAATAGACAAGAGACAAAAGCTTGGTTTAGGTAGAGGTTTGTTTGCCTGATTGGAGAAACAGTAGGGGCATTTATTTATTCCATTACAAAGCTAGTATCAGGAGACACAAAGTTGCCTATGGACTAATAGCTGAAATTATCCAGACAGGATGTTTTTCTTAAGACTGAGGTGGCTTGACTGTTTTAGGCCTTGTCCTGCCATCCCACGTATCAGTTTCCAGCTTTAGCCTCTCTCAACAGATCCTAGGAGACATTCAAACCATGTGAGGTGGATTGGCAACTGGTGGTGAACTTGTAACACTAGGTTGAACTGAATGGCTGTTGTGCTGGGTGTAGAAGGCCCACCCAAAGATTGTTGCCAACAACATAAAAAGGAGAACTGAAAAGAAAGAGGATGTGCTGTTGGTTCTCCTGGAGGAGCTTGTCATGCTGCCTTTCCTGATATGAACTTAGCTGTTCTTGTTCTCATTATCAGAGGAGGTCCGGAACCTTAAGCTCTGGTCCTTACTTTGAGCATTGGTTCCTGGCTCCAGTGAAAATCCCTTAGCTTGCATTACAGAATGCAAGTTCATCACACTGGTGCAGACTTTATAGCTTCCACCACTGACATCTGAGCACAGATTGATGAAACAGACCTGCATGAGACATTATTGTAGACTCTAGGGCTCTGGTTGAACCCATGGGGATTGTCGTGGGCTCTCCATCTTCAACTGATTTCATGCAGGACATTGTATGGGTTCCAGGCCCTCAGCTGGATTCTTTGGGGTCTTTATAGTGTGTGGACAAATTTCTGGCACTCTTTTGTAATTTGACTCTAGGCAACTATTATAACATACTATACATTATATGTCCTATATTCAATTGTTTCCCTACAACACCATGCAATTGTGAGAGAAGAACTGGGAAAACGAGGAAATTGAAGGGTTCCAAAATAGATTGTGTGGCTGGGCATGGTGATACACTGTAATCCCAGTACTTGGGAGGCTGAAGCAGGAGGACACCTGTGATCGCAAAGCCAGCTCTGACTACAGAGTGAGTACAAGGCCAACATGAGCTACATAGCAAGTTCCTGTCTGAGAAAGAAAAGAATAATTGATGGTGAAATCTAAGCAGTGAAGAGGTTGAGAAATAGTATTAATACAATGCTTGAAATCAACATGAATGATGTGGGAAAGCACTCTGTACAGTCATTGTCAAATACAAGAAGGAACTCATACTGGGGAGAAACCCTATGTATGTAAGCAATGAGGGAAAGCACTTAGCAGTACAAGTTTTTTTTTTTTTTTGTGGTACAAGTATCTTTGAATGCATGAAAGATGTCACATTGGGAAGAAACCCTATGTAGGTAAGCACAATTTGAAAATCTTGTAAAAAATTTTCATGTAGTACAGTTCTGGAGAAGTGATATGAAAAGTTATTTCTTTGTAGAGTAGTCCAAAAAATACACCAACAGAAGATACCTTAAAGTAGAAGTATAGTGTGTTTTGTGGTAATTTACTTGTAAAGCTAATCTTTGGATTATGTATCTGTTATGTTCACTTTAAAAAGAAGTACTAAGCCAACACAAATGTAAGGAGCTGTTGATCTTGCTGCAAATGGTTCTACCTGGGGAGACACGGTGATGGGAATAAGAAAGACAGACAAGAAGACAAAAGCTGGGCTAGGTGGTTGGCAGTCTGCCTGTTGGCAAGACTCATGCACCAGCACAATGAAACCTGTGTTTCTTTATACCTTTTGCAAAATTAGTAACACGTCACACAAGGTTGCCTAGTGAGTAGTAACCGACATTAACCAGTGAGGATGCTGTACACCTTTGACTGATTTTCCAGCTTCTGTGGCTCCCTACACACAAATCCTATCCCTCCATGGCTCTCTGGCTTGGCACACACTACTGATAATGCCTACAATGACATTTCCAGTGTCTCCTATCTCTTCCTGTTTATCTTCCTCTGTGAAATTCTCACCCTTGATTCAGTTAGGTCTTTCTGCATTTCCTGTTCAAAAGTGTCCTATCTCCACATCTCTGTATTTGAGAATAGAATAACACAAATATCTGTGCATTGCCTTGATTTGATAAATCTTTAAATTTTCTGTTTTTTTTCATATAGTTAAAGGCCCTTGTAAACTCCTTTCTTTCTTCCTGAAAGTAATCACTTGTCTAATTTTAGTATTAATGAGTCACAGTTTGGGCCCACCAAATAGCTCAGTGAACTAAAGCGCCTGCTTAGGCAGGGCGCAGCGGCCAGGGGTTCAATTCCCAGTGTGCTGTGCTGGCCTTGCCCCCAGGGTACGCTGAAGGGCGTGGTGGCACACACCTGTAATCTCAGAGCTTGGGAGGCTGAACATAAGAGAATCACTATGAGTCTGATCTACATAGTGAGACCCTGTGCTAAATACATAAAAAAGTCACAATTTGTTTACTTTTGTATAAAAGTACATACGTTTTCTTTCTTTCTTTTTTTTTTTTTAATACAAGAGCACAAATGCATTTTTATTTTCCATTAGTTTAAATTCTTGAGGGGCACAGCATCACATAGATTCGGTGTCCAGAGGCCTTAGCAGGAAGGTTGCTTTGGAACTTGTCACGAACCATGCCACTGTTTCCATGGGCCTGAGTTACTTTCCCCAGATCACTCTGGTTTTGTTTGGTTTGCCACCTGGAGCCATTGTGTTAGTTTTTGCTTTGTACACATAAGCACATCTCTTGCCCAAGTCGAATTCAGTTTCATCCCGGGCATAAACACCTTCAATTTTAAGAAGAGCTGTCTGTTCCCTCTGGTTCCAGAGACCCCACTTAGAGCCAGCAAAGATGGCCTTGCACCACAGTCCTCCAGACATATTTGCCTTTTAGAAGTCCTGTTCCCAGCAGGCCTCCCAGACTCCAAGATGGCAGAAAAAGCTACATATGTTTTCTTTTTGTTCTTTGAGGCAAGTTCTTGCTATGTAATGTGGGCTGACCTTGAACTCATTGTGTAACACAGGTTGGCTTTGCCTTCTGGTAATCCTCCTGCCTCTGTCTCCTGAGTACTGGGATTACAGGCCTGTGCCACCATGTCAGGTTTGCATGGTTTTCTTACTGCTCCTCACACTAAACCTGGGAATTCAATGAAGAATGAAGCTTGTCTCAGTCACCATTTTGCATCAGTTTCTTTTACTATGTCTGAGTGACAGTACATATTACAGTAAAGTAATATTTAATGAATAAAAATGGAGATTACCCTGAATCTTAATAGGTATTATTTTTCAAATTGTTAAGGACTGGGGAAAATAAAGTATAGAGAAACATGTGCAGAGAATAAAAAGCCTGTACTGTGGAGCATGGTGGCTGGCACCTGTGATCCTGGGAAGGTTGAAGTAGGGGGATCACTTGGGCCCTGGAATTTGATGTCAGCTGGTGTAACATACCAAGGCCTCATCTCTTAATAAGATGAAATGCAAAACAAAATAAAAGAAGAGCTAACCCAAACAGCCAACAATCTGTGCCTCATGGTTTATTGAAAACTGCTTGCTATAAAGAAAGAGCAGGGTGAAAGAGATAGCATGGTAAGAGAGACAACTATTGAGAAAGTCTGGACCAGTGCTGGGGAGGCTTTTGGGCTATAGGAAGAAATTTGAATTACATAGATCTGTGTCTTCCAGGCATTGTGGTTTTAGGTCTTAAAATGTCTGAAGATGAACCCATACAGATTGTTGGCCTCTATTTATGTTATTATTATAAATTGTATTCAACCAATTCCTGTAGATTGTCATAAAGGTTACTGTTTCTCTGGGCCTCCATGTAAAATATAGGCATAGGTGAATATTAATGATTTTTTTGGGGGTACCAGGAATTGAGCACATGACCTCATGCTTGCCAGGTACGCCCTGAGCCACTGAGCTAAACCTGCAGCCCTGAACATCAAGTTTTGAAATAAATACATTTATTTATTTACTTATTTATTGAGGCAGGGTCTTCCTCCATGGTTGAGTCTGGTATTGAACTCCATTCTGTAATCCAGGTTGGCCTTGAGGCCACAGTGATCCTTCTACTTTAGCCTCTGAAGGCTGGGATTGCAGGCATGTGCTACCACACCTGGCTGTGAATATTTATTTTAACAGTACTTTTGATTTGTCTGTATTTACCAGTTGCTTTTAAATAGAGGACATCTAGTCCCATGAGTTTCCTAACTCCTTCCATTCCTCACACCAATTCATCTCACTCCCTTTATCATGCCTGTTTAATTTATCCCTCCCTGCCACTTGCAGACCTGTCTCTCCATCTTCCCCTGCTGTCCAGTACTTCTAATGGCACACCCTCAGTGTCTGCAGGATAACACCCAGATCCCTGATTGTGGTGTACAGTCCCTTCAGGATCTTGCCCTTCAGGTCTCTCATCTCTTCCTCTGTGCTGCACTGTGCCTGTGCTGAACTGCTCATAGGTATCAGGGAGTTTTGAGTTTCCTCTGACTGGATTCGTATGTACACTGTTGCTGCCTGGAGTGCCCCTCCACCCCTGCCTCCTTTCTGGACTCTTACTGACCTGTAGGAAGTACTACCCAAATCACTGCTCCTATGAAGCATGTCCACTCTTGCCAGGCTGCAGCTCGTCCTCCTCTGCAGCCCATCAGACTGTGTCTGCACTTCTGCTCTGGCCCCTGTCACACTGCGTGAGTCCCTCTCTGGACACTGGCTTCTTTACTGTCAGACTAAGTATTGGTAAGCAGAGTCCCCTTGAGACAAATGAAGGAACAAAATGACAGCTGTTGTGTTTCTGTTGAAGGAGGAGGACACAGTCTCCCCATGTGGCTCTACCTGGCAGCCCTCGTGGGCCTGTACTACCTCGTGCGCTGGTACCGGGAGAGGCAGGTGGTGAGCAACCTCCAAGACAAGTATGTGCTCATCACGGGCTGTGGCTCAGGCTTCGGGAACCTGCTGGCCAGACAGCTGGACATGCAAGGTTTGAGGGTGCTGGCCGTGAGTCTGGCAGAAGCGGCTGAGGGTCTGAGGAAGCAGAGATCAGAAGGCTGCAGACAGTGATCCTGGATGTCACCCAGACAGAGTGGGTGAAGGAGTGTGCGGGAGGCAGAGGCACGGTAGATTATGTTTTTATTTACTTAGACACGAAAATGCAAAGGTTACATGTAGTTTTTTTTTATTTTTGTAATTTTATGTATTTGGTACAGGGTTTCACCACATAGCTCAGACTAAGCAGGCACTTCAGTCTGCTGAGCTATTTGGCTGGTTCCATCCTTAGCACTGGGCTGGAATTTTTCAGTCCTGGCACTGAACTCAGGGGTTCTGGATTATAGGCATGAGCCACCATGCCTAGTTTACCTTTATTTTTCTTCAGTGTTTTTTCTTTTTTTTTTAATTTTATTTATTTATTTATTTGTTTGCTTGTTGTGTTTGTTTGTTTCTTTATTTATTCATTTTGTGGCTGGCTCAGCCTGCCCTGGTGGTGGCGCTGGCGCAGCATGTGGTGCCGGGGATCGAACTGCAGTCCCCGCAGTTGCCTGAGCCCTCCAAACAGGCGCTTTAGACCACTGAACCATCTCGCC
>PVKN010001696.1:0-48949 GCA_004027915.1 Capromys pilorides
AAACCTGGGTTATAACTGAAGAGTACACCACCTAAGGCATCAAGAAAAGTTTTCTTGACCTTCACAGTCTCATAGTTTTCTCTTTTATTTTATTTTATTTTATGTTTTTATTATTATTTTTTTTATTTTTAATTTTCAATAGGAAATAACAATATGATAGTTTCAAAACATACTAGTAGTACCTTCATAATAATTGATACATTGAATCTTGTTGTCCCATAGTAGTTATAAAGAGCACAGTGTACACATGATAAATTTTCTAATCTGTATTAGTAGGGGGGAAAGAGAAAAAGAAAAACAAAAAAAAGAAAGAAAGAAAAACAGCAACAACAAAAATTTTTTTCTTCTCTTTGTACAAAGAGAGAGTAGTTGTATATATAGTTCAATGTTCCACAATTGTAGTGAGATACCGGTGAAACTGGCATTGTTGGAGGTTGTTGGTATAAGCCTCTTACGGCTCATCATTCTGATCTAGTTCTTTATTCTATGTCTTGTAATAAAGCTTTTCTGTTGAGTGATCAAGGGCAAGTTAAGGCCTGACCTGTATAACTGATCGTTCATCATTTGTATCTTCCAAGGTCAGATCCCCTCAGGATTAACTTTGGAACCATGTACAGTGCTTTGTAGAACTGTTGCCAGTGTCAGCCATCGGGACAAGTCACGGCCATTGCTTAACCAGTTTGCTCTCTGCGGGAGCCTGAGAGAACATCCTCTCTCTAGGTGACTCTCCTTAGGCACACTATCCTTCTTTTATCCCTTTCCTCTGAGGTTCCCAAATCTCCTTAAACAGAAAATTTGGGAAACCTCCTAGTTATAGGATGTTACAGCACAGGTTCTCTTATGTACTGAGTCTTCACTGACCTTGTAGGGATAAGGCCAAAATATTGGCTGTCCTCATAACCCTTCTTTTCTCCAATTTTTAAGACTGTTAACTTACATTCTCAAACCTCCAGCAGAAAAGCTTCATGATACTATTACTCTATAACACAGATAATTGAGCACAACATCACTGTCTTTCTGAGTATCACACATCCTACACTTAACTTGCAATTGATACTTTCTGCCAATCATTGATAGTTTTCTCTTTTAAAAACCAGTGTTTTTCTGACAGGTAAGTCTATGAGTGGAGCCATAGTTACTCAAGTCCCTGTCTTTCTCTTTTTCAACCCTCATCCCAAGTCTACCAATGATTAAACTTTAGAGATGCAATGTCTGTTACTGATGTTGACTGTGATGCTGCAATAAATCTGTATCAAGGTGTAGCAAACTATGACCCAACAGGTCAAATCCAGCCCCCTTGAAAACAAAATTTATTTAAAAAATGATGCCCATTCATTTATATATTGTCTATATCTGTATTTGCACTACAAAAGCAGAGATGAGTAGTAAGAAGAAAAACCACACACGGTCCATAAACCTTACCCTTTATAGGAAATGTTGGAAACTCTGGGAGTCACTACATAAATGGTAATTACAACAAAGAGTTTTCATGTGTAAAAAGCATAATCCAATGTGCCCTAGAATTTGATGTCTTTTGGTAAATCCATCTGTCTGAGGTCCTGATCTCTTTCCTGCCTCCTCTCCATAGCTGGGATTATTCAAAAAATAGCCAGGGCACCTGCTTCCTTTCTACTCTTCTTTCTTAGTAGACACAATGGAATAAATCTTCAGGGAAAGGCAATGGAAACACAATCTAATCATTTATCAGGCCTTGCTCCTTGAGTTGCCTGTAGACTATTACCTTCAAACTTGAACTAACAGAATCAAAAAGAACAATGACATACACAGCCCGGCAGAAAAGTCTTGCGTCTTTCTGTTAACTCATCCAGCCAAATGAATCATAGCACAACTGGAGTAACATGAAACAGCCAAAACTACTTTCCTTACAAGTTCAAAGTAAAATGATGCATAAAATGAAAAATAATGCACATCTTCTCACAAGATATATTATCCTTGAAGCATGGTGATGTTTCACATGATGTTTTGATTTTGTTTTTGGTTTTCTTCTTTCTAAGCAGGGTTCCACTGTGACTTCAAGCTGGCCTTGAGCTCACTATGTAGCCCAGGATGGTCTCAAGCTCATAGTGCTCCTCCTGCCTCAGCCTCTTGAGTGCTAGGATTGCAGTCCTGTGCCATCACACCCAACCTCCACATGGTACTCTGGAATTAAAAAAAAAAAAAAAAAAATTAAAAACCAGCACTACGAGAGTCTGAGACACAATGATTCCAAAATTGAGCCCAGCCTGAGCAATTTATTGACTTACTAAGACCCTTTCCCAAAGATCAATAAATAAAAAAGTTTATGGTTGTAGCTCAGTGGGAAGGTCCAGGTTTCAATCCTTAGTACACACACACTCAAAAAAAAAAAAAAAAAAAAAGAATTAAAATATTGATTACATGGAGTGAATAAGAGGTTTCCTTCTTTTTTTTTCTTTCTTTCCTAGTTGTTCCACTTGGCATACAATGAGAATTGAGAAACATCAGAACTTGCAAGTCAAAGCATCTTAGCTCATCCCTCTGGATTTATTCAGCAAAACCGAGTTGCAAGCACACAAGGAGCTGGAGACGAAAACTGAGCTACAGTAACTCAGTTCTTCTGACTCTTGCCTGAAATTCTTTTCTCTACATCAATGATAATGAGTCTGTTTATCTTCAGCCCCTGGACATGTCCTTAGATAAGATACTTAGTGAAGAAACACGAAGAGGAAGTTTTGCTAAATACACTTCCTTTGTGGTGATGTAAGTTGGATTCTTGGTCCCCAAGCCAAATTCTGAGCAAAGGTCCCATCACCCTAGATTAACTGCAGAAGCCTGAAGAGTAAGCAGCTGCTAGCTGCAGAGCCCTCCCTCGGGCTGGCCAGGAGACAGACCGCTCAGCCTGACACCACATCTGTGGCTGCAGAGGTCCCATGAGCCTTTGCTGGTGCCTGGCCCCTCCTGCTCCCCGGAGTGCTCGGTAAAGACTAGATGCCTTCTGTATAATGACTGTGGTCAGCCCTAAATAGAAGGAAAACGAACACGCTCCATCTCGATGTCAAGCTAATTTTAGCTCAACAGTTTCATTTTAAGTATGCCCAATCTAGACTGGGCACATCAGGGTTCAGTCTAAGAAGTTTTAAAAATGGAAATTGCAAAACCACAATGTGGAACCAAAATTGTTCCGATTGTAGTAACAGTGATTGAGACGCTCTTGGTGACGTTGCCAACTACAGGCCTCTCCCAGTGGTGGCAAGCTCCTGAACCACAGGGATAAATAGACTGGGTCATCAACATGAAGGGAACAATAGACCCTATGTTGTGGCTTCCACTGTGCTGTCCCAAATACACATAGCTGCTCACCACGTGCACATGCACAAGGCTCCGTGTGTGAGAGGACACATCCTGGGGCAGGTGGGAGAAAGCCTCCCCGCCACATTTTATGAAGATCCTGGCTTCTCAGTACTTTTCGCAGTACTTTTCCTTAGCTTTTGGAGTAAGTGGAGAGTCTGACCACTGTTTTCAATCCACAGAGCAGCCACTGTGGACATCTCACAATTCAGCCTGTTATTTTTCTTCAAATCTGGGTTTCAATCTTGGTTAATGTTTGCCCAGAAATATGTAATTGCGGACTTCCTCTTCATAAACCCTTCCAGAGCGCAGGCTGCCAGGCGAGCAGACTGTTATTATCTCTTTGCCTTGGGGCTCATGCAGGGTGTGCCCTTCCAGTCCTAGGACAGATAACCTGCTCCCTGCCAGGAAGCCCGGATGGTGAGCAGCAGCAGTTCAGACAGAAAACACATCTTGGTGTGTCTGATAAAGTGTGTGCTGCTGCTCCTCTGGCTAAACATGTTTTAATAGGTTTCTTTATTTAAAAACTCATACTTCCTTTTTTCCTATTTCTTTTGGATAGCTCCTCACTCACTCTGTCCACATTAGTCACTGTGATTTGGATGTACCTGACCCCTGTCCCTCACCCTTATTAATTTACTGGCACCTCTTTTTACCCCTGGAATGTCGCTTCCTGATGACGTCCTCTTTGGCCCCTACACTCCAACAACATAAGTCACACATGTTCGAGTTTATTGCAAACTTTTTATGCTACCCTAGCACCTTGTGGGGCCTGTGTTATAAACTATGGTCTCACTTGGGTATTCAACTATGTCCCTTCATATTTGATTTCTCAGCTAGATAGACCTTTATGCTGATGTCTGTATTCTCAGTGCTTAGTAGTTACCTTGGTCCTATGATGAACTTCATAGTTTTTAAAGTACTACTTACATGTCAAGTTCTCCCTTTCTAATGTAGTTCTCTGAGCTTCGACAAATGCATAGTCACTTAACTGACACCTCCATATCCCATCCTTTCAAAGTGCACCCCCATTTCTGAGGTCTTTGCAAGCTCAGCCCAGAAAGCTAGTTTTATGCTCCTACAGAGTTCTGCATATTATATAAACAATATCCTGCATTTTAGTGTCGTTTGATTATTCCTTCTTTCGCTTAGCACAGTGCGTTAGAGACCCGTCCCTGCCACTACTGCAGCAGCCATTCATTCCTTTCTATGACCTGAGGAGCATTCATTCCACTTAGGAATGGGCTGCACAATTCCTTTGCCTATTCCCTAGTCAAGAGAAATCTGGATTGTTTCCAGTATGGAGCCATAATCAATAAATCAGCTAGAAACACTAGCATTCAAGTTTCTTTTAAAATGCACGTAAGTTTATATTTCATTTGGGTAAATACCTGTGAACCCCAGTGTTCGCACATGGCAAGTACATGGTTAGGCTGATTAGAAACTGAAACTGCCAGAGGCCATTTCCTTCCTTGTTCCACCAACTTTGTGTGAATCCCAATTTCTCCACATCCTTGCTGACATTTGATGCTTTCAATTTCTTTTTATTTCAGCCATTCTCAGTGTGTATCAGTATATCATTGTGGTTCTAATTTGCATTCCCTAGAGACCAAATGATTTTACCTATATTTTAGTGCACTTCCCTGTCAACTCTGTATTGTTGGCAAATTGTGTATTTAAATATTTCATTCATTTGGGGGATTGTTTTCTTGTTATTGGTTTCAAGCCCCCACACTATGCCCTTTACCAAATATGTGAATTGCATATATTTTTTTCAATCTATCTAAGAAATACTGCTAAATGAAAGAAAATAAGAAATGGCTCACTTACAAAGGGCTTTAAGTTCCATCCCCCAGGGTATGCTGAGACAGCAATTGAGACTGGGCATGGTGGTACATGCCTTTAATCCCAGCTCTTGGGAGGCTATAAACAGGCAGATCACCATGAGTCCAATCTAGTAGTGAGAGCCTTAAACCCTGTAGACCCTTCTATAAAATTATATATATATATATATATATATATATATATATATATATATATATATTAAAAAAAGGCTTTGAGTCTTTAAAACCTATAAATGATGTAAATTAATAACTTTATATCTTAAAACAAATGACTATATATCAGATATACCCCCATGGGCACATCATATAGAGATCTGGATGTCACTTAAGTGACATTAGAGAGATTTGATCTAGGAGATATGTACGTTGGCCATAGCACTGAAAAACAAGATTTATCATTAATTTTTTCCCTGAAAGAAAACCATAATCAAAAATAAGTTTTACATGCTTTTCTTTTTGCATGCATTAATCATGTACAATATTGGCCTTTCAAATAGTTTCTATCATACATATCCATTATGCGAACTGGTGTGTGAGCTGCTCAGCCATGAAAATCTGCTGCCGACTGCCTTGAGTTCAGTCTGTGAAAAGCATATTAAAGGATTATGCAGCCAACCTTTGTTTGTAGACATGTTTAAGGGATGCTTTACTATGAGGGAGCTTGGACCTAACATTCCTAAGAGGATCTTCAGTCCCATAATAAAGTGTTGTGTTGTCAATCTCTATTGAAGGGAAGTTTTCACAGGAAAAGAAGATATTTTATTACTGTTTCTACAACTGATATAATCTGACATCCAGTGAATATCTGCTTGGATCAGAGGGCCCAAGTGTGTCACAAAATGTTGGATTTTTCTCTTTTAATCAGTAACCATGTACTGTCTATATGATGACCAACATAGAAGAAGCACTGGATATTAGTTTTACCCTCTCTGGGTACTTCTTCTATTTAAAGAGACAAGAAAATAATATGAAATATAAAAACCAACAAAACTCAGGGTTGACTGCTAGATAAAGACCAAAGGCAGAGCTAGGCAGTAGTTTAAGCTACTCTCTCACACTTATTTCTGTTTGTGAGCTATTTCCCTACTATTTGAAAACAGTACCAATATTACTTTAATTATTAAAATTCATTGACACAGTGAGGTTCAAGTCTAATGATCTGAGGCCAACATATAAATATATCCTGACATCTCATTCTGGACTTAGGAAATGTTCAGAGGAGAAACCAAAAATTGGGGTACTCCAAGGGAACTGCACAAGGGAAGTGAGACACAGAAAGAACCTAGGGGGAGCGGGATTTTGCTTAACAAGAGGGAATAGTATAAACGAAGCAATAAACACTGTGGAATTCATCATTCTTTGGTCTCCCAAACCTTGAAACACTTGTCCATTAAAGAAAATAAAAGCACCTAATACTTGCTTTCTGAGTCATCCCAGCAATTAGAGGGACATGGGACTGTGGATGGGAATCACAGGCCCAGACCAGGACTTGACATCTAGTGTGGAGTCAGGAAAAGCAGAGGCTCCCAACCTGCCTGTGAGATGTGGGAGGTTGGAGCCCAGTCTAGAGGCCCCAAAGCAGAGGTCCAGGGCATTAGAAGAAAACAAGCAAAATATATACATTAAATACATACATTTTTTCTTTGAATATAAACCAGAATAGAAAATAAGCATTATTACAAAACAAAAATCATATACTAGTCTTTCAAGGCTTCCTGTCCTTCATATCAAGTAATAGAACATGTGATCAGCAGCACAACAGCGCTTTCACAGGTCTATTTGGCAGTGAGATTTGGGGCACTGTTCCAGGGTATATGACTGATGAGGCCAGAGTCTTTCTGAAAATTCTTTGACCCTTCTCTTTCTTTTTCTTTCTTTCTTTCTTTCTTTCTTTCTTTCTTTCTTTCTTTCTTTCTTCCTTCCTTCCTTCCTTCCTTCCTTCCTTTCTTCTTTTTTTCTTCCTTCCTTTCTTCTTTCTTTCTTTCCTTGTATGCGTGTGTGAGACAGGGTTTCACGATACAGTTCAAGCTACTGTTGAACTCATTTTGTAGTCCAGGCTGATCTTGAACTCACAGCAATCCTCTTGCCTCAGCCTCCCAAGGTTAGAATTACAAGTGTGTGCTACCGCACCAGCACTACTGTCTTTTTAATGTTTCTTCCTTGCCTACATCAGCCAAAACTGGTTCTAGAGCAGCAAAGGGTATTATATAGTAAGAACGTCTTTACCATTCTATCTCTTAGAATAAAATAACAGCCACCATGGCTGTGGAGCTAGGGCTCAAACCTCAGCTCTATTTCAAGGCAAATGTGTGGTAGAGTCTGGAGGCTTTAGTACTATAATTTAGTTTGGTGCTCCACAAAGGTCTGTGTGTGAAAAGCCTGGTGCTCAACCCATTGACCTGTTGGAAGATGACGGAACTTTTATGAGGTGGGGCCTACTGGAATGTTATTGGGCATGGAAATGGGTCCCCAGCCCCTTCTTCCCTCTCCCATTCATGCCCAACCTTGCCATGAGTGATGTCTTGCTCTTGTACATGCTTCTGCCACGATATGATGCCTCATTACAAACCCCAAAACAATAGTGAAATGATTATGGGACCAGAACGTCTAAAACCATGAGCCAGAATAAAACTTTTCTTTGTATAAGTGCACCTCCCTCAGGTATTTTGTTACACTCAGTAAACTGCATGACCGTGCCATACACGAACATCACACCTTCCTCACTTGTTCCCAATATATCTGCCTAAGATCTTTTCCATTCGTAAGTTTCATTAGTATCATTATGAATTTTCCCCTTAGAAGTTATAGTATAATAATATATAGCATAAATTTAATAACCTTTTGTATATCCCACCCTTCTAAGTTCACTAAAACATAGTCCTGGTTTACCACTCATTAGCACAGCACGTTTCTTCTAGTAGAATTTAACTTCTTGTTTGCTGTTTAACTTCTCACTCATTTCCTCACAATCATCTCATCTTCTAGAGAACAAGACTATCTGTCTGCGTCTGTGTCTTACCGTACCCTGCACTCAGCTGGCACACAGCAGCTCCTCAACATGTGTGTCTTGACTGGAATAAAGCCCGTGGCAGTGCCCCAGCCACCAGTGAAATCAACTGAATCACATTCACATTCAAAACTATGTATCTATTTCTATACTCCGGCCACCTAAGGTACATTTTTCAGCCTAAATGTGCACAGAGGACTTACTAACTGCCTTGTGCAGCCACACGGGGTGTGTCTTACAACCACCCAGAATTACCTTTCAGAGGAGGTGCTCGTAGAAAGCGGTAAAGATACGTTTAGTTTAAAAGGTAGAATATAGCAATGTGTGTGGATATAGCTGAGCATTGTAGAACATAGTAAAATGAGATTTCTTGTTACAGTAAAATGATTTGATGTGATCTTCTTCCCTATTCATATTCTTCTTTTAATCTTTAAGCAATATGCCAGTATCCCTAAGAATAAAGACTTGGCACATATTTCATTTAAATCTGTAATTCTATTTAATATAATAAATTAAAATTAAAATGTCTTTCTGAGGAATCTTCCCATAAGATACAGCCAAAAACAGTGTAGCAAAGACTGTAGATGGTCAAGTTGAATTCTCTCACCCTAATGCTAGCCAGACTACTAAAGGCCAACACCTATATTTCTGTAAGAGCTCTGAACACCTGAGACCACTCTAGGTACCTGTACAGCTGCCAAGAAACAGGAGGGCATAACCAACCCCATACATACACAAAGAAGCTGCCCTCCACCTGGGGCTACATATGCAGATACCCCAGTTCCACCCTTCTCTAGATAGCCTGAGTGTGTATGTCTTAAATTATGTCCCAGTATTTCTGGGGACTCAGCTCAAGCTGCCCAGAATGGCACCTCACCGCAGCATGCAACCCACACTGCTCCTGCCCTTCCTTATTTCCCTGTCCCACTTCCTTTCTTGTATCTACAGAGGTTGCCATTCAAACAAACCAGACTTCAGTCCTTCCAGTTGATTGTACCAAAGCTTTGGAAACAGTGAGACCTGGCTTCCGCTCCTGTCACTAGCATTCACCATCTGGGTGGCCCTGGACACATTTCTTGAAATCTAAGCTTCCATAACCTCATGCATGCAGTGAGGACAGTGATAGCTATGTGGCAGTGTCATGACAGTGAGGAACTCCCCTTTGATCTGCAAAAGTTGTGAACTAAGAAAAGCAATAGTAATGGTAAAGAATGCTGAGAACAGTTGCCTCCCACCACAATATGTATCAACACATCTCTGATACCAAATTCTGCTTAACTTACCCATGCCCAGTTTGTGTGCTAGACTACCTCCAAATTTTGTGGTTTGGAGCAACAACCATGTCATCACACTCACAGTTCTGTGGGTCCTTCATGTAGGCAGGACTCAGTTTCAATTCTTCTCCTAATTGGCCTTCAGAACAGGTAATTCACTGGTACACAGTCAGTGGCTGGGCTTTCCTGAAGTACCACTGCAGCTTCACTTGCAAATTCATTACTAAACCTTCATAGGAATGGCTGGAAGGCTGAACTCTGCAGCAACTGTCAACTTGAATATTTATTTGAGACCCAAGATGACACCTCTTACAGAGTGGCCACCTCCTATATGGCAGATCAGGGCCCCGGGAAAATGCTGTAATGAACAAACCAGAAGCCACCCAGTTCTATGTCACATAATCTTGAAAGTCACATGTCATCATTTCTGTCACTGATTTGTTTGAGCAGTCATAAGCCTTCCCAGATGCAAGAAGAGAGAACAAAACCTCTCTGCTCAATACATTTGCAATCATGTTTTAAAACTGCCAGTTCTCTCACTGGTCATAATTTGACAATATCCACCCCAAATGAAAGAGACACTCATTCCCAGGTTCCTACTCTGACCATGACCATGATAGCATCAGCCGCTAGCTTAGACTCAGGCTAGAAGTTTGGATCTAATTATCAAAATCAGGGCTCTGTCGGATGTTTCCTATAGGCAACTGACTGATAAACTTTAAATTCTGTTTCTATAAGCTCAGTTGAAACTCAGGAATTGAACTGTAATTTAAGTTGAAAAACATGTGCAAAGAAGGGTGATACTATAAAGAAACATTTCAGAAAATAGAATATTTCAATTCATCTCAAATAACATACCATGTATTATAAACAGTAAAACTTAAGGAACTAAATTTTCTTCTTAGCTTTGCCCCAAATGAGGCACTGTCTAAGTTACTCTTCTCTCATTGTTGGGACAAATATCTGACACTCAAATTAGGAAAGAGAAGGTTTATTTAGCTCACAGTTACTGGAGGCTTCAGTCCGTACTTGGCTGGCTCCAAGGCAGAGCGGCACATGGCAGAGGGCAGCCCTTTCATGGCAGCAGCAAAGAGCAAGAGAGAAGGGAGGAGTAGCAGCAGCTCACAAAGCTAACTTCTCTTCCCTCCTTACATTGAAATGTAAATTACCTGCCTCAGGGAAGGTGCAGCACCCACATCCACAACAATCAATCACGAATTCCAGAAGCTGCCCCATGACTGCATGAGGCTTTGGGGACACCTATACACAAACCATAATAGGCACTTAGGAGAGTACAGCCACTGGGGGGGAGGGTCACTTAATTTTCCATTTTAGGCAAATTCCTAAGCATGTTGTTTATTCTGTGGAACATTCTTCAGCTAACATTTATTCAGCTTGTAAAGGTGCAGATCCGTCGTTCTCTGGAAGTGCTATAGGGGTTCACTTCATACGTTTAATCAAAAAACATGCCTACGTTTCCTGCTCAAGCCAGCGCCAGAAACACTGCACAGCGCTTAGGGGGCGGCTCCCACACTGTCTTGGAGGCTCAATTAGGAAGCAAAGAGGGCCAGCGGTGTTTTCCCATCACTTTTATGAAAATGATGAACAGACCACATTGGTAAACATTTTTTCATTGAATTCCAAATTAATAAGTCACCACGAACACCACAGACAGCAAGGATAATAGCAGGAAGGAGAGAACAACCTGGCTAACGTGGATTCACCATCAGGTTTCTGTCACCATTGCATTCTGAGCAAGTCACTTTACCTGTTCATGCTTCCGGAACTACCAGGAGCTACCTTACAGAGCTCTTATAATGATTAAATGAGTTTTAAAAAGCACGTGTTTGGAAGGGCAATAAATTATAAAGACTAAAATATGGAATGAAGTGCTGTTGGGCTTTGACTGGGCTCAGTAGTTGTCATTCAGTTAAACCTATCCGGATATGGGAGAGTCCATGGCAGCTTCTCCCCGCTACCTATCAAGCCTGAAATGAGCACTGAAAGTATTTAGGCCTCATGGAGCCTTGGCCTTCTTATCAGGTCTCTGCTATTCCTAGTGATAGGGTTACAAATTGGATCTATTAGTGACATAGATACCTTGCATAAAGTATAATATGACAGAATGCAGGCACTATGTCCCCGAGTGCTTCCTGCCTTCACCTCTACCCAATTCAAACCTCATCCCCTTCCCTCCAGATCATTATAAAAGACTGCTTTCAAGTTTCTCCAACTTGTGTTTCACCAAATTAAAATGGATTTACTTGCCAAAAATTAAATGCTTTATTCTAGAACTCAAAATTTTCTTTCTGGAACTCAAAGCTTTCTAAATAGGGCCCCCAAATCCTTTTCCAATATCCATTTTGAGAGCACCCCTATGTAAATCCTACACTCCCATGAAATCTAGCACTTGCTTTTCCGAGGATGCATTTTGCTCTATTTTCTCTTAACCTGAGCTGCCTGCTCTACTGGAAAACCTGTGCACTTCATCACCTACTGAAATCTGACCAGTCCTTGAAGGTAACTTTAAAACTTACCAAAAAGCTCCCATCAATAATGACAACACATTATACTGAAAGTAGCAGAAACAATTAGGATACACCAGGGCAGAGCATAACTTAGAGATAGTTGTAGAGGGATAGTATTAGTCACTGCAGTAATAAAAATTTGTATCTTTCCTGGCATAAGAATTTTAGAAAAGCTCCTCACTCCTGAGATTTTACTATACTGAGCAAGTAGATAGTACTCAAAAATCTGTCAACTATGACAATAACTGGCTATCTTCTACGTACAGTGCTCATCACATGAGCACCATTGAAGTGGTGCCAACACTATCCATCATGTTGTTTTATTTGGTATTTTAATGCAAAACAGGTCTCCCAAAAATCTATCCAAAAGTTGCATTTTCCAGACGTTTGCCAAAAAGACTTCTTAGTTGTTTTTGTTTTGTTGGTATGTTTTTCCAAAACCTTGGTAAAGAAATTGCAGAAATATATTATCTCGTTGTTGTTATTGGTGGTGGTGGTGGTTTAGCTTCACAAAAGTTTAAAAAATAAAAACTAAATGCCCTTGGCATTATTAAACATGAACGAAGAATCTATAGGCAAGAAAAAGCAAAAGGTCAGATTTTAAGCCATCTATTACTTAAAGAGAAGTTGCCATATACTACTCAAGACAGCTTTATTTCTAAAAGCTTTCATTGGCTCCAAACATTTAAAACTCTGCTAGCACTGACTGGAGAACTCAATGCACAAAGTACTAGGAGCCCATAAAAGTAACCCTCAAGTAGAGGCTCCATGGGAAAGGGCTGTCCTCTGAGGTTAATGAACCAAATCCACACAAGATGAAATGGGTGGGATTAGCCATGGACTACTGCGGAGTCAAAGGACCTGCCAGTAGGAACTACTGCACTCTTTATGCCCATAAAACTTAGCAACAATCACTGCCCTTCTTAGACAATAAATGAGCTTTTTTTCCTCTCTCTCTCTCTCTCTCTGTCTATCTTTCTGTCTCTTTTTTACTGTCTTTCTCTGTCTCTCTTTTTCACTGTCTTTCTCCTCCATGTCTCTGTCTGTCTTTCTCTCTCTCTTTCTTTCTGTCTTTCTCTCTGTCTTTTTCTCAGTGTTTCTCTATCTCTGTCTGTCTATCTCTGTCTCTCTGTCTTTCTCTGTCTCTCTTTCTCTGTCTTTCTCTCTTCTCCCTGTCTCTGTCAGTCTATCTGTCTCTCTCTTTCTCTTTGTCTCTCTCTTCTCTCTCTCTCTCTCTCCATCTCTTTGTGTCTCTGTGTCTCAGTGTCTGTCTCTGTCTCTGTCTCTGTCTGTCTCTCCTCTTCTCTCTTTGAGATTTGGAATTAAGTTGCCACTGATGTGAAGAGTTCTTCCTACATGTTCAAAAAGAAGCCATTGCAGATATAACCCACATACCCAGAGAAACACTGCATATCGGCTGTACACAATGCCTTACAAGGAAGTTGAGACAAAACAAAGGAGTCAACCTCTATGGAGTATGTGGTACTGGGTCTTGAGCCCAAAATGCTTTCCTATCTATCTCATTCAGTCCCCACAGATCTCTTGAGAGAGTTATTATTATTTGTATTTTTCCAAATAGATTAACAAATAAAGCTGGAGCAATGAAGCAGCTCTCTCAGCTCACACACACAAATTGAGGTCAAATTAGGTACAAGTTAAACTCAGGCATCTCTACCCAAAGCCACGCTTCTGCCTATGCATACCCTGCCTTCTCAAGGAATTTGCCATCTGATACACCCATAACCTTTGAACATCAACACATAGAAAGGGTCTTGGAATGGAACCATTGGTTGAATAGTGATATAAGCAAAGGAAGAACATCTTGTATAAAAACGGGGGAAGAGAGGGGGAAAGAACTTGCTGGTGTTTTGTTGATGCTTCCACTGAAATATAGTAGCCCTCTCAAATTAACCTTCCTAAGGGTTAATTAGAACATACTGCTTATTTGAAAAGGTTGGTGATAGGTCTTTTTAAGTGGAGAAAAATGACTCCATTGAATAGCATAACTAGAAGAAATACACTTTTAGGATTATCCAACAAAAGTTACTCAAACCATATTTACTGTATTTCTTTTCTAAGTTAGTTCTTCAAACACTAATGTACGACCCCAGTGACTCAAACATCCAATTTGTCAAAAAGTTGGATTTTTTATAATGCTATGATTTGAATATAGTTCGCCTACACTAACATCCCTTTTGAAGGTTGGTCCCCACTGAAAGTGTTGAGAGTTTGTGGGACCCTCACAGGCATTTATGGTCTGTGTTGGGGGTCTCCAAACCCCAATCAGTGACACAGCAAGAGGTGAGCAGCAGGCCAGTGAATGAAGCTTCGCCTGTGGTGACAGCTGTTACTCACCACTCACGTTCTCAGCTGAACTCTACCTCCTGCAAATCAGCAGTGGAGCTCACGTGCAATTTTCATAGGCGCGTGAATCCTTCCACGAACTGTGCATCAGAGATCTGGTCCTGTGCTCCTTCGAACCACCCGGAAACCACTGTCATCCCACTCCTCACCCCCACCCCACCCTGCCCTAACCCACAGAAGCATTGTCTTCCAAGCACCAAACCCTTGAGGTCAAGCGCATTAAGAGACCACTGTTCTACGGCACCCAGTGCGTGGATCAGTGTTTTGTTGGGTGGGCTATAGCAGGAATTTAGCACCTTCTCTGGCTTCTGCACACTGCTACTTGCTCTTCCGCTTCCCATGATGAACTAAAGCTGCACGATGCCCTCACCAGAAGCCATGTAGATGCGGCTAACCTTGGACATTCGGCCTCTACGAACTAATTAGACCTCTTTATGAGTTACCCAAGTATGATGCCAGCAACAGAAAAGAGACTAAGACACATAGCGAAAAAGAGTAGCTAATTTCTTAAAAATTATATAAGATGCATATGTACCTGATCTGCATTACCTCTAAATTAATCTATAAAACTAAATATGCAAATACGCCTATGGCAGATAAAAGCACAGACCTCAGTTTCACCACCAGACAGAAGGTCAGCCTGGAGGTTACTGCTTCCCCCGGCATTACCAAGGTACTCGGTAAGATTTAGTTGTTATTCTGTTCACACAGACACATTCAGGTACAAGGGGACAAAAATCACCTTTAATGAACAACCAAGATTCTCAAGGATACGCTTTGGAAACTATAAAGGAACAGAAATCAGAGCGTTGTAGCGATGAGCTCTAAGTCAGGATTTTCTCTCTCTCTTTTTTTTTTTTTTTCATGAGTAAAGAAGTATTTACTCGGCCCTTTCTGCTATGGTTCAGGTCTGACTTGAGTGCCTTCCCCCAAAGACTCATGGCTTGTGGAGTGTGATCCCCTGTGCAGCAATGGTCAGAGATGGTAGAAGCTAAACACAATGGCCGTGACAGGGGGCGTGGCAGCATCTCCCTCAGAAAGGAGCAGGCATTTCCCATGGGACTCCAATTAGTGCCTGCAAGAGTGAGGTACAAGCTGCAGGGCTGGCCCTGCCCCACCTCTGGCTTTCTAGGTCATCACTTGTTCCCATCACTAGAGTGTCATCTGCCAAAGACTTCACCAGAGCTAAGCAAAAAGCCAGCCCCGTGCTCTTGAAACTTTAGAATCATGAGGAGCTGAAATAATCTCTTTTCCTGATACTCACAGTCAGGTATTGTGTTCCAGCAATGGAAGATGGACTAGTATACTTTGTAACAATTTTACTTAACTTCATTCCTTCTTAAGTTCTCACTTAGGAGGCCTTATATTCCTGTTGCACCTCTTTGCATTACAGAGGTTGAACCATGTGAAAAAGCCAGTATTTAGCCCTTTTTAATAAATAAAAATGGCAATTTCATGTGGATCAAAGTAATAAAATGAACAATTTAAGCACGTCTGGTGAGTTAAGATACCTTTAAGCTGGACTCTTTCTCTTGCGGGATGATTTCAGTGTTTCCTAGAAAATGTCTCCAGGTTTCTTGCAACCTCGTAGCTCATGTCCTTGTCACTCCTAACCACATCAGGAAGATTCGTGTCAGAGGATATATAAACCAGAAAACTTCTTTCAGTAGAAAATTCTAAAGCTATAGGAAGCAATCAGGGGAAAAAGAACTTTTAACTTATTAATGCACTGAAAACACATTCCAAGTATATGCAGTTTAAAGCTGTGTAATACCTGGCTTTTCTACCTGACTAAAGGAGTGTGTTCCATCTCTGTTGAAGAAAATCTCCATCAAGACATGACAGGTGGGTTAGATCCTTTCGTATTTATGGACTTCCATAAACACACCAAATTGTATTTATGGACTTCCATAAAGTGAAAGCTTCAAAGACACTTTGACTAGGTCCCTGGGCTGGGCTGGCACCAGGGTCAATGAAAGCAAGTGCCTGATCTCTTAATTCAAAGGGCACCCTGCTCCCATGACTCTTCACTTCTGTGGCCCATTACCACTCAGCTGGGAAAAGTCAGTGGAGGGATTTCATTTTACTCTCCAGAGGAACGGCATGAGACACACTGCCAATGAAGCCTACAAGACGTGACACTTGGTCTTGGGGATGTGTTTACAAACCTCATGCCTACAGCATATGCTGCTATTCCTCTTACCTGTTCTCTTTGGACTGTCACCCAGTGATTCTGATTCATGCTACCTTGACCTTTTTCTAGAATAGCACAGTAATAGTTTGTCTTTACGAGGACAGATGGGTGGGAGTATGTGTACGTGTGTACTTACAAGTTCATTTGGACACGTTGTTGTAGCTTTTTTCTCTAGGCCACACCCATTCATTCTAGCTAGGATTATAATGTTTGGATTGCTATTCTTACAAAAGGAAACAAAGAGGATAAGACATCTGGCTTTGCCCAGTTGAAGAATAGCCATTAAATTACGAGAAGACATGCTAAACTAATCAAACAACCACTTTGAAGATAACAATATGTATTATAACAACCATTGTTAATTTCCTAATATCTTGTTTTGAAATTCTATAACATTTTTCTTGGAGTTTTTAATTTTTTAACTTTTCAAATCTTTATAAAATTAAAAGTAAAATAAATTAAACTATAGTAAAAAGAAGGAAAGAAAAACAAGAAAAAAAAAAAAAACATTACAAGCAGACAACTGATATGAGGCATATCTTCTGAATTACTCTTCCTAAAAAGAATGATAATCTAGCCTGAAGTTCAAGTCTCTAAACCTAACTACCAGTTCATGGGGGGAGATGGGGGTACACAGTGCAAGAGATGGGAGAGAGGATTTGCACCTGTACACGGTGCGGGAAGATAAGGGGGTTGTGGCATGTGGGAGCTTTTTCTTAACTTCAGACAAAGCAAATTCTTAGTATTTGACTTCTTCTATACTTTGTCCACCAATTGGTCATTCCCTCGAAGTCCCTAGGAGTGTCTCACCCCTAAACAGATTAGCCATCTTCCCTTTTTTCCTTCCTTTCACAGAACACACATTCCTTTTTTTTTTCTTTTTTTGCAATAAGAATATGGCTAGTCTGCATTTTCCAGAATTTCTTTCCCTGTAGATTGTGACCAGAGTTGCCAGTACAGCATTTAGAGTGGCTCTGAGTCAGGAGTGAAAATGTCATTGTCAGATGTAGTGACAGAAAGAAACAAAGGAGCCTGGCAGGGCCGGGCTGAGGCCTCTCTTCTACAGTTAGCTCTGCCCTTCCTCAGTCCTGCTGAACTCCAGTGGACTCCTACCTGGTCTGGGACCCAGCATAGCTCCCTGTGTCTACAGGGTGCTCCACCACCACCATCTCCCCCTTCCCAGGCTCATGGCAGCAGCTGAACTGCTTCATCTTCTGGGATTTCTCTTCAAGCTCTGACTTGCTCAGTGAGGTATCTTAAGTGTATGACTCCTTCTCCAATCCTCCACCTCTCCTCTCCAAGACTTCCTTTCCCCCTGATCCTCCCACCATTAGGTAAGGTTTGATTCATGCAATAAATACCTCAGCTCACACTCAGAGTGACACTGCTTCCCTGCAGAGCCCGGGATGAGCTCTCTCTATTGCCCCTGGTCCTGCTTCAGCTTCCTACACCCCCCAGACAGGCAGCCTAGGGCAAGCAGACCTCACTACTTTGGGGTCTCATAACCCGTCCTCTGGAGAGGCTGCTGGGTTGTGGTTTCAACACCTCTCACAGCTCAGCTCTCCTAAGAACTATCAAATCAGCTTTAGTTTAGGTCAAATGCAACTGTAGCAGATTTCAAATCATTTTTATCTGCTTTCTTCCACACAGTGACATTTCTTCCAAATGGTCACCTTCGGCCACTATGTTTTCAATATCTCTAGCCTAATCAATGGAAAGCGCCCAGAGATAAATCACTTGCATTATATAGATTATTCTTGGGGTGTGTATATTTGTTATGCTAAGTTTTTGCATGATCCCAGGTAAATCAACATTTACTGTGGAAGACTTTGTCAAATTAGACAGTCCAGATCTAAATAAAGAATTAGAACAAGAACAAGTGACTTTATACATAGAAGAATAATTCTGTCATAGCGAGGAGAAAGAGACCAGAAGGCAGATATTTTCACATGGAGCACAAGACATAGAAAATGATGCATTTAGCTTGAGACAGTGGGGTTAAAGGTGGTTATGATAGATGCCTGAGCTAAAGATGGATATTTTGAAGTCCTATACAAGAAGTGATATTTTAATACAAAATGTAGGTTACTTCTTTAAAAGATAGAAAGAGACAGAACGACAGAAACTGGCAGGAGAAGCACTGCAAGTTTGAGGCCAGCCTGGGCTACGAAGCGAGTTCAAGGCCTGCCTGAACTGCACAGTGAGACTGTCTCAAAAAAAAAAAAAGCATAATAATAATAATAATAATGAATCAAGAGTAAAAGTTCAAAAATCGTATAGTCTAAAACATAGCAACAAACCTGTATGGTAATGTAGATACAATAAAAAAATACATAGGAGAGGGGACAAACAGATGGTCTTTTTCTCTGAATATAGCTTATTTTATTTTAAAACAAAATTAAAGCTATTAAAAAGATGAAAGATACTATGTGCTGGCAGAGATGTGGAGAAAAGGCAACTCTGTGTATGATAAGTGGGAATGTAAATTCGTAGAGGGGTGCTTGAAAAAAAATAGAAATCAAACTAACATATGATCCAGTCACCCCAATACTGGGTGACTATACAAAGGATGTGGGCTTAAAGAACTATCCAGGGCTGGGGAGATGGCCCTGAGGCATGCTGCGCTGTGCTGGACACCAAAACCAGCCATGATGGTGCATGCCTGTAATCACAGTGCTGGGGAGGCTGAGGCAGGAGGGTCACTATGAGTCTAAGAACAGAACTGGTCATGAATAATCCTTGTTTGGGGTAAGAAATAGATAGATGAAGGTCATTTTCAATAGTACTATTTACGTGTGTGTGTGTGTGTGTGTGTGTGTGTGTGTGTATGTGTGTGAAATTGGCTAGAATTTTTAAATAATTAATTAGAGTTTGAAACCAAACTGCCTGGATTTGAATGCCAGTTCAGTTTCTTAAGAACAACTTCATTTCAAGGGCTGGCCAGATAGCTCAGCAGATTAAAGCATCTGCTTAGGCAGACGCAGGGACCAGTGTTCGATCCCCAGTATGCCGTGCTGGTCTTGCCTCCAGGGTGTGCAGAGATGGCAACTGAGACTGGGCATGGTGTTGCGCACCTATAATCCTAGTGCCTGGGAGGCTGAAAACAGGAGAATCACTACAAATCCAATCTGTGTAGTGAGACCCTGTAAACCCTGTACTAAATACAAAAAAAAAAAACTTCACTTGAGCCAAATTAGAGTATGTTGTATAGTCTTGCTAACTCAGTTTGCCCATCTATAAAATCATAATAATACAAATAGTCACTACAAATCATTTGTTATGAGGATGAAATGAAATTATACATGTAAGATCAATGAAGTTATACCCAGATGAATTTCTGACATGATAAACACATGTTAGATAATACAATGTTCAGGGTGTAAGAAAATGCTTGAAGCTCTGACTGGGCTGGGCAGTCAAGCTCATCAAATTGGCTCATGAGAAATAGTTTTTCCCTCTCCCTATAAAAAAAAAAAAAAAAAAAACTTAAATCCAACAACTGCCATCACCTACCCAGAGCAGCTGAGCAGCCTACAAACGCTGCCAAATCTTCTAATTCTCAACGTTCTGGTACTTTATCTGCTCTTCTCTCAAAAGGAAAGACTTCATCGCCACCACCCAAAAGACAGCTCCCCTCTCTCAAGATCGCTTGAAGGAGGCAGCTCGGAAGTGCCCTGCAACCACCCCCACCTCCTGAGCCACGGAACTTTTAACAGCAGGAACAGTGGGCTGGGCTTCACAGCCCAGGGCTCTGGAGCTTTCTCTGAAAGGAACAGCTTTATGACCTTGGATGATCGCTTGGTCTTTTCAGAATTTAGGTAACATAGTGTTGACATTTTTGGAAATTCTGTCTCTTTAGAGACATTAGAAAATTATTTTGGGCTCCGTTTGTTAATAGTAAATCTTCAGCCTTTCAGAGTAAAATGATACACACTGCCAAGATCATTTGAATGAGATAGACAATAAAGCTGTCTTTGGTTTACAACCAGATGCAACTATTAATAAAAGAGATTGAATTTCTTTTAGGAAGCATACACTGGCTTTTAAAAACATTCTCACAGAAAGGCAGTGACAAAGTTTTCAGATTAAAAGTAAATAGCTTCTTCAAAAAGATATCCCCTTAAAACTGTTTTTTGAGAGTATTTGCACTAATTTTTCTTTAACTTAAAATCAGCACTTTTAAATGTCACCTTGAGTAAAATCATAGTCTTTTAATTCACAAAGCACTTTAAATATATGTTTTGTCCTTTGTACAGATGTCACCAGATAGGCAAATTAAAAGTCAAACATCATAGAAAGATTCACATTACAATGACACAGCTTAAAGAAATCGTTATGGTTCAGCTCTTTAATATCCCTCTAGTCTCATGAGCTCAGAAGTGGAACCTGCTTAGAAAAGGTGGACTGCTGTGGGGGAGGGGAGGGCATGACCTAGCAGTTCTATTTCTGCCCTCCAACCCCTCCTCTTTCTCTGTCCCTGTCCTCCATGCATTGAGCAGCTTTCTCCTCCATGACCTTTTACCAGGCCATTTCTGCCTTGGAGCCAGCCAACCCCAGGGAGTGAGAAGCCCCTGGAAACCGGGAAACCATGAGCCAAAATAACCCTCTCCTCCTTGAAGCCGTGAATGGTGGATATTTTGTCCTTGCCACAGGGAAGTGACCGACAGAGAAATTTACAAGTACAGGAAGGAGCTAGCTCAGGTGTGTTTCACCCTTTACAAAAGAGGGCCAATAATAAGTGTGTCCATCTCATCAAGTTGTCCTAAGGATTAAGGAAAAATATGCGAGGAGGAATTGAGACAAACTAGTTCATAATAAAAACTGTAAGAATTAGCTAATTGGTGACCTTGTTAATATTTCTACTCGGAAATGTAAATGTCTGTCTCTCACTTAGTTTCTTCTTTCATTCATTCTTCACTGAGTACACATACATTTTTCAGAAGCTAAAAGGCTCCTGAAGTTGTTTGTATCTAACCCAGGCATTCTTTTTTTTTTAAAAAAAAAAAAAAAACAACTTTATTTATTTATGTTATGGCCAGCTCAGCCTGCCCTGGGGGTGGGGCTGGTATAGGATGTGGTGCTCGGGATCAAATCGTGGTTCCTGCAGTTGCCTAAGCTTGCCTAAGCACCGCTGAGCTATCTCACCAGCCCAACCCAGGCACTCTTATCTAGATAGATAAGCTTATATGCAAATAAGCTATTTGCTACATAAGAGCTCCAACTCACACACTAATTATGGGATTACTACATCAGGTTTTTCAAGAAAATATTTATAAATATATATTAATCAGAAAATACTTGCTGTATGCCAACCATATCCAAGGCAACATATTAAGTAGGAACTGTAGAAATAAGTTTGGATTATCTTCAAGCTGGCCAAATTGAAGAAATTCAATGTGCTAACTGAGAAAATGAGACAAATTTTCATGTAAAGGTGGATGACTAACAGAGCACATAGTAAGTACCAGTTAAGTACCAAGTTGTGAGGTGGACACACCTAGCGACAAACTAAGTGGAAGAACAGGTGGGGAGTGGGAAGTCCCTGAGGTCTAGGACATCTCACAAATCCTTTCAGTGGAGATGGCTTTGAACCAAGATTTAAGGGACAGGTAAAGCGAGATGAGGGGGTAAGGCAAGAACAAAAGCAGACAACTCTTCAGAATACCAGTTATGGACGCTGGAATGCTTATACTGACAACAGCTGAGAAAAAAACTGTACAGGAACAGTGGCGGACAAACTAAACAAGGGATATAATGTCTTGAAGATCAACTCAATGTACCCAGCTTTATCTTCAAGTTGCACTGGTACAGCGGACTTACCCCAGGGCCTTGTACACACTGAGTAAACACTAGCACTGCTTAAAGAATACAAAGGCAACCAAGGTGCTTGAGCAAAGTTTTGGCATAACTGGTGTTCTCTGAAAATTTCTAGTCTAGCCTCCATGTGGTTGAATTATCCGTGGCTGAATTATCCTTTCCTTCACATTTTCAAGAATTATCTGATCCATTTTCCTGTGTTTACAGTACCTCTGGTTCATATCATCCCTTGGATTTGAGTTCACTTTTCAAAACAGGAGAAGATTGAGACAGCAAGCATGTGATTTGCTATAAAATAAATTCACCTTGTACTCAGACCATGCGGCCAAGTATGCTTTACAAACTGTTTCTGACTTCAAAGGCCTAAAATTTCCAAAGGAAAGACACATCCAACCTTTCTTTAACAGAGAGTTACAGGAATAGAGTATTGCTTTTCTCTTTTCCTCTACAGTAAAAATATTTTATTAGTTTTCCTTATTATATAAATCAGGAAATTTCTTAATAGAAATTCAAATACAGTAAAGTATAAGGAAAGAACTATACCTGGAATCCCTGTGATATAACCACCATTAATATTCTAGAGACATCACTGCATAGGTACATATACATTTTATAACTCTAACCACAGCAACATGTTGGTGATATGAATATAGCAGTCATTTTGCTCTCAATTTTCCCTTATTCTCTTTTCAACCCCTCAATCTTCTTTTCTCATACTCACCTTTACAGGCTTCAGGTACACTATTCATAATTAATTGTACATTGTCACAAGCATATTAAGCATAAGTATATATTAGAGTTTTATTATTATTGTTCAACTTTAAAAAGTAGTACCCATTACCTGTATTTTTCTGCATCATATTTTGTTCAGTAAGTTGTTTAACATGGAAATGCTTCTAAGTTCCCTTAAACCATCCTTTTTTACTATCCTGTGAAATAGGAAGGACTGATATTTATTGAGGGGGAGCTGGCGAGATAGCTCAGCCATCTAAAGCGCCTGTTTAAGCAAGCTTGGAAAACCACAGGGATTGTGGTTTGTTCCTGGAACCACACGCTGTGGCAGCCCCGCCCCCAGGGCAGGCTGAGTCAGCCGTAACATAAATACAGTTAAACAAAATATTTATTGAGTACCTATTATGTGCCAGACATTATTTCCATATCTGTTGCCTGAATTATTACTCACAAAAAACTTGCGAGATTAACTTCACTATTGTCTTCATTTAATGGCTAAAATAACCGAAAGGACAGAGGTTAAACGTATTTCCCAAAGCTGTTTACCAATATATTCAAGATAAATATGGGGACTAAAGCCCAGGTAGCTGATATTCAATCCCTGTCACTAAAGCCCACTGCTTCACACACAAGGAGAGGAGATGCGGGCCAATTCTTTGCCGTGGTCATTCTCTGTAACGCGAGTCTTTTGCCACCACAGTAATACTGGAATAAATGTCCTTCAATAGACATCCTAGTGTATGGGTGTTTTTATTTTTTTAATTCAACAATTATGTGTACCTACTCAGCGCCAGGGACTATTCTAGCTGTTAGTGTTTCAGTGGCAAAGGAGACAGATGAGGTCCTCATTTTCACAGAGCTCACATAATCTTGTGGGAGAAGATAGTAAAATAATTAGTGGATCAACAAGTACATCAACAGATGAATAACAAAAATCCAGGAGATGATGGTTATAGGAACAGAATTAAAATAGGGTACTGTGATAGGCCCTTAGCACAACTTTAGTTTTGACATGGTATGGATTCCCACATGTGAGACTGCTAGGCTGTCACATGTGCATTTTAGTTTTAATAATTTTTACTTTGTCAAAAGACATGCTTCTAGTAATTTTTATTTTCTGCCAAAAATGCATATATATAGAGAGATTTTTAAAAATAAGCTTTTCTCATCTGTCTTTTCTGATTTACTAGGAAAACCTGAAAAGCTTCTTCCTTTTCAGCTAAATTCAACATAAATGTAAATCAGTTATAAGGTAAACATAACAATTACTTTACATCATTTTATGTGCTTTAGTATGGACACATGCATATGCAAAAAAAAAAAACCAGCAAAGAAGCAAGTATAATAGGGTGAAAGGGGAGCCAATGAAGAAACACCTTGATAAACATTAAAAAACAAGCCTTGAGAACCCGAGGTATTTTCAGGAGTGATAATCAAAAGGACACCACCAGGACTACCACGAGTGGCCCCAGGACTCGCGCATGCCCTTCCCTTGCCCATAGCCCCGCCTGTGTGTCACCAGTTCTTGGTAACTGCCATTATTTAGAAGACTCATAAATATGCAACAAACATCTCACAGGAGAAAATGCAGCTGAATAATTTCCACTCACCCGAAGCTACAGAAAAGAGGAAGGCGGCTGCTGGCTTTCACCAGTCCTACCCGCCCCCACCCCATTGCCATCTGAAGGAAAAGTGGGACAGTCTTGAGGTACCCTCTCTGCAAAGAGCACTGCCAACTCATGGGGGAATGACAGCACCCCACCCAAGCCTAAGCTCTCACCTTCCAGGTCTGCACACAGTATGGGTGCAGGAAAGAAGGGTTTTATTTCAACTGTGTTTCATAAGCAAAGCAATGGAAAGAATTCCTTGCCTAATCTTTTTTTTTTCCCTCTCTTGAAATTTGATCATATTCCTAACTTCAGTCATACTGCCTGGTTTCCTCTCCTTAATGGAGTGAAATTTATGTCCGTGATTAGAGAATTGGCTAGGGAAAACCATTTGAGTTTTAAAAGTTATATGTTTTCACAATAATAGATATGGGAACGCTGGAAGAAAACGAGTATGTTTTGGATATTAATGCAGACATTCTAATAGCTTGCTATTTCAATCCACAGTAAGTAATGGTGGTCTTAAATGTATTGGAGGGAGACTGGAGGAAAAATATATTGAGCTGAAAGTTTTCAGAAGGCTAGCACAGTGCTAAATTTAAAATTACAACCAAGTTGTATAACTTTTTAGCTAAGATGTCCAAGAGTTATTTTGAAAACAAAGTATAAGGTGATGCATTAAAAGAGCACTTTTGCCAGAGATTCGTCTACAGCATGTATGATCCTTCAACTCTAGAAACACAAAGATGAAAATCAGGTATATCCCGCATTGTACAATAGTTTCATTCCATAATTCCGTCATACTTCTCAGTGTATAAGGAAAACTTATTAGAATTGAAGTGACATGGTCAGGCATTAACAGAGAGAAAAGAACAAAACTGTCTTACCATACCACAAACAGATAGAATTCCTCTTAGCTAGACACTGGCTGAGAACAGCAAGCGCTTTGTCCTCTGAGCTCCATAAACCTCGACATGGTCCCTCTACCATCTTGCTATAAGATTTACAGTAAGTTTCTTAATATTTCTGAGCTTCTTTTGCAAAATAAAATATTTTGGGGACTTTGTCTCAAAGAACACTGTGGGAATTCGATGCGATAATATATGAGAAACAGAAAGCATTTATTATATTTTAGTTCCTCCTTCCAACCTAGTTGTCATGTTGGCTTTGCGATCATTAAATTGGGGAAATTGCAAATGAAAAAGAAGAGGGGAGAATAGGGGAAAAAGGCAGAATTGCTTGAGAAGGGTCAGTACTGACTGGTAGAAGAATCTCAGTTATAGAAGGAAGGAAACATGCGGTGGGACCTGCCTATAACCCCAGCACTCACTGAGGACAAAGAGTGCAAGTTTGAGTCCTGCCATACAACTCAGCAAAACTATGTCTCAAAATGAAAAGATAGGGGCCAGCGAGATGGTTCAGTGGTCTAAAGCGCCTGCTTAGGAAGGCTCGGGCAACTGCAGGGACTGCGGTTCGATCCCCGGCACCACATGCTGCGCCAGCCCCACCACCAGGGCAGGCTGAGCCAGCCACAAAATAAGTAAATAAAGAAACAAACAAACACAACAAGCAAACAAATAAATAAATAAAATAAAATAAATGAAAAGATAAAAGGGCTTGGATGTTGCTCAGTAATCCAGCACCCCTAGGTTCAAGCCTCAGTACTGGATGGAAGAAGAGAAAGAAGACAAGGAAGCAGAAAGGGACAAGAGAGGGAGAAGGTGAGGAAAGAAGAAGGGAGGGAGGAAGGAAAGAAAAATGAGAAGAGGAAACAAAAAATACCTGAAAAAGAATGTGTGATGAAGACAACCCTTTCCTACAGGGAGGAGTGCTTGGCACTGTTAATATTACCATCTGGCCCTTTTTTGTCTGATCCAGTGCTAGGGGTTGAACCCTGGGCCTCCTACATGCTAATAAGGATGTGCTCTACCATTGAGCAACTCTCATTCCTCCTTAGACTTTCCACTTCTCAGTTTTTCTAATCAAGGCATATTGATTCCCTTATGTAGACATTGGCTGCAGTTTTATAGGATACTGTAAATAGCACTGTGACCCATCTGAATACTATGCATTTCAATACTATAAATATGCGATAGTCCTTACCCAAAAATAGTTCAGAAATATTTACGAGTTCTTACAGTAAGACAGTCTAAGAAATATTTTCCAAGATACCCTAAGCATAACAAGAAAAAAAATGCACAAATCGAAGAAGTTCATTTAAAGCTCCTGGGTGGTGCTGGGGACACAGTTCACTGGTAGAATGCTTGTCTATCAACCTCAAAGCCTTGAGCTCCACTCCAGCCTCACACAATACATTATAGTTACATAAACAGACTCAACATATCTATAGCTTACAGTATCTCCGTAATATGTATGAAAGCACATTTGAGAAGTCCAAGCGACCCCTCAGGCCTCTTACTAATGAAATTAACAGTACAGGATTAAAACTTGAATGAAAATTTTGTTCACTCAGAACTTCCATTTTCTTGGGCCTTCGTTTGTCATTTTTGACAGGTGCTCAGGTGAATAGAAGTCCATTTTTCACAGAAAAGCCAAATGCTACCCACTTGACAAGAATAATGGCTGCACCCCCCAGGATCTGTAAAGAGTGGCAGCTCATGCTGAGGGGTCAGGGCTGGGCAATTGACTCCCTACACATGAGGCAGCTCCCACACTTATGATGAATCTTTAACTATGGAACTTCATCGAAGGCCCGTAATTCCAGCACCCTGAGGGACTGAGGCAGGAGGACCACAAGTTCAAGTCTAGCTTAAGCTCTTCAGCAACTTTGAGAGATCCTGTCTCAAATATTTTAAAAATTTTAAAGACTTAGGGACATAGCTTCATGCAAAGGCCCGTAGTTTCATGTGCAGTACCAACAAAGTAAATAAACAGGAGGGAGGAAAAAAAGGAAGGAGGGAGATGGGGAAGAAGGAAAGACAGAAGGAAGTTAGTTCAAAGCTTTGGACCTCGTGGAGATTATAGCTCATACACATCACAGACCTTTGGGATGCCCAGGTGTGGGTGGAGCTGCCAGAGCTACTTCTCTAAATGCCGAAGGTCTAACATAAACACTGGAGCCAGGAGGCCGTTGATCGTATCTCCCAATCACAAGCACACAGGGGCATCAGCAGGCAGTAATACATGTTTAAGGCAATTTTAATATCAGCCCTTTTTGTAGATATCTTTCTTCTTTTGAATAGAAATGCATACTAAATAATCAGATGTGTTGGGAAATTCATGCGCTGCCTTTAAGGGATGACCAGAAAACTAAGTGCATTCACAAATCTAGATGACTTAATTCATTCACGATAGTGTGGACTGCCACTTGACAACTAAAAGGCTAAAATTATTCTTTCTTTGTTCTCCATTTCTTTGAGACTTGCCTACTGAGTGAAGTAGGTACCTGGTCTTATAGACAATCTGCCCAAGTTGTGGGGGTACAACTGAGACATGTATGACTTTTTAAATACCATAATACAAAATTAAACAACCAGGGATTAGGAGATAGTTTGGCTGTTTAAGCACCTGCCTGGCAAGCACAAGGACTAGAGTTCCATCCCTGATACTGCATGCCATGCAGGCTCCAGAACCCCTGCCATGCTGGGCCGGCCACCCAAACTGGGCGTGGTGGTGCAAGCCTGTAATGCCAGCACTGGGGAGGCTGAGCCAGGAAGATCACTATAAGCTCAACTGATAATGAGACCCTGTATCAAAAGAATAAAAATAAAAATACAAAAACAATTTTTTAAAAAAATGACCAACTCATATAAGTAAGCTTTTTAAAAAAACATGTAAATAAAGGAGAAAAGTACACAAACCCATTATTTGGGAAATATAAGTTCATAAAACAAATCTCTTGTCTTTTTAAATTTTTTTAATGAGTTTGCCATCATACAGATATATATGGTTTCAAATGGCAACAATCCTAAAGTTAAAATATTTAAATAGTTTCACTCTAGCATAGCTTTATACTAGCATTTCTTAAACAAATGCAGAAAAATGCCCCACAGCAGATTTTCTGCTTCCCACTCCCACCCACACACACCATCACCACCGTGAGCCCTGAATTGCTTTATTGTGGCAGCATTGTGTTGTATTGTTAAATTGCCATAATTCAGTTTCCAAATGGAGGAAAAGTACTACACAGAGCTGGTCTTTTAGAGACAAATTAGCAAATGAAAAGATGCGTGTTTAGGAGAACTAGGAAGCAGGCAGAGGAACTTGCAGAGGAAGGAAGCACCACTCCCACAGGCGGTTTCCATGCCCTTTCACCTTTTATGTGTCCCGGGGGTTGTTTCGCTGGGTGTCAGGATACTTGAGGTAGAGGTGACAGCAGTAAAAGGTGATTGCAACTTGACGACAGGCCTAAAGGGCCCTCACAGGCTCCAAGCTGACACCAGCGACTTCTGTTTTTTTCTCTGAATTCCTCTTCAAAGTGGGCGTTTCCCACGTCAGGAGCAACCTATCCGAGAAACATTTTCAGAACACAATTCCTTATTGTGGCGGATGAGTTGTAATCAAATCCACAAACCACAGTGCTTGTCAGTGTCCCACCTGACAGAAACTGCGCTGCACTTCCACCGAACACTTCCTTGACACGAGATTCAGATTCCTCCGCGATGATCATGTATCAAGTCCTGAGAAAGAGAGGGGGATACCAAGATAAAATGGCAGGAACATGACCCTGCCCTCCTTCTTCTGGGAAGGGGTAGTTGAGGGGACAAGGAGCCGGAGACAGGAATGTAAAATCTAACTTCTTGTAGCTCTTTTCCCCTTTAATCAAGCCCACATGTTTAACACCAGGGAACTCAATGTGAGGAGGAGAGAAGGATTATAAAGGTGTTCACTTTCATCCTACAGATATGAGAAAACAAGAGCACACTGCCATTACCAGACAACTTTATAGCTCCAAATAATGCTAACCCTCAGGAAATCAAAGGCAGCGGCCTCATGCAAGGGGCACCTCACGTTTGCTCTGAGAAGTGACACATGTGGGTCCACCCTGAAGCCAGATGACCCATGGCCCTGCATAGGATCAAAAAGAAAGGGCTGAAAACCACAGAAGGCAGCGAGGCCTAAACTCAGAGCCAACAGAATTCTCTACCCCCAGTCACTCAGTGACCTTCCTTCTCATCCTAAGAAATGACAGAAATCAGGAAATATTACTTGGACTTGCAGGCTTCTGTCCTGGCCTATCAAACCCAAAGAGAAGTCCCAGCAAATTACTGGAAACTGCACTTTGAACTTAGCCTTTGGCAATGAGCCCAGTCAAACAGAAATGTAAAAGTTCCTTTCCTCCGCAGGGCCCCTGCACCAGGGTTGTCCCCATAGACACTCCAGAGCTGATTGCAACAGGTTGGAATGAGGCCCTGGGCCAGGAAAACAAGCCCTGACCAGTATGATTTCCTACTGCCTGTGTTGTTTCTTAAAAAGGTTTTCTTTGGCTTGTTCTCCCTCGTTTTGTTGGACTGGGTTACAGGCTCAGGTCCCATCGAGGAAATGACTGGCACCATTTTCACAAAATGCTTGTTTTGCGTGAAAGCGACTCCATGTCGCCCACCAGTGAGCACAGTCAGGTTGAGGGGCATAGCAGGAAGGGACTGGTCAGGCCAGCTGCTAAGCAAATTCTTAGAACTCTGAGGAATGGAGAAGCAATTATCTTGCAAACTCTGCAGATATTTCTGCCTCTGATGAGGAAGACAATATTTCTCTGCCCACCAGACCTCACGACACGGGCTTAAAATAAACCAACAACAGGGACTGTCCTGAATGAGCAGCCTCAGCAGTGCCCAAGCCCATAACTGTTTCCTTCTGAAGAGGAAACAATCAAAACATTGGCCTCTTTCTAGCTCTGTTGTATTTCTCTCTAAGAAAACTCAATTTGCACAAGCAAATAAACTGACTCATTATAAAACTAAGAGGTCAACAAGAGGCAGATAAAACTAAAGGTTAGACAGCTGGAGAAACAAGCCTCTCCCCCAGCTGCAACTGGAAGCTCCTGGGAGGAAGCGACAGATCCCTGGGGGATCCTCCAGTTGTCAACCTGCGAAGGGGAGGGGAGTGGAGAAGGAGAGAAAATCTGGGCACATTCAGCACCCTTTTTCTGTCAGATCAAACATTCCTTTCTCAAGTTTTAAAACAGATTGGACTCCCAGCCAAGCCTGGCCAGCAGTGACCCAGATCTCTCAATGTGCAATTATGTCAAATGCTTTCTCAGAATGGATTCTCTTCGTATAACATTTGGATAGTTTCATACCCAAAGTGTGAAAAGAGTGATGATCTACTCTTCTGATAATTTTATAAAGAAAATTTCCGGAGCGCACCTTTCAGAGTCCTGTCTTTCCCCAGAGATTCCATGCGGCTGGGGAGAACTGCTCATTCCACCTCTAAGCATACAGCTTCCCCCCTTTGCTGCCTCCCTGACCTCCAACTGACCTAGTTCTGCAATAATCAACAGTCAATGAACACCACACAATTAAAAAAAAAAAAAAAAGTGCTATTGGGTCGTCTCATTTAGGGCACTCTTGGCCAGCGCTGTCATCGTCTAAAGATGTTCCCAGAGGGTTTCTCCTTTGATTGCTAATGCAAGAACGCTGGCACAGAGTTTACCATTTGTTACCCCTCCCTCCCTCCCTCCCTCCCAGTAGTTCTAGAAGTCATATAACAAAGAACAACAAAGCCTCACTGCTAAGGATGTTGTTCCAGTAGGTGGCAAGTGGGAGCAGTCACTCCTGGCACCGGGGATTCCCTGGGGAATGGCTGCAAACAGATTGGAGCTGGATGAGAGAGCAGAGCCGGAGGGAGTCGCGGGGTGGCAGCTGGGCAAAGCAGGGAAAGCAGCACTGGGAACCGAGCCTGCTGCTCATGAGGAAGGACGGCAGCGCATCCTGGCTTCGAGGGAGCCGGAGACTCCTCAGGAACGTCAGAATGGCAGCAGGAGCGCCTCTTGGTCACCACCTTTCCCCAAATTCTGATCCAGCAGACTCACTCAGGCCTGCAAAACACAAAATTGCAAAGTGAGAGGAAGAAGAAGAATTGGAAAAGGTGAAGTAGAAAGTCATGGAAGGCAGGCAAGGGAAATGGAAGGCTCAGTGCTGAAGAGAATGGGGGCATGAGATGGGCTGGAATCTACTGACAAGTAGGGATTCGGACAAGCCCGTGACTCACTAGAAGACACTGACAGGGTCAGTAAATAGTAGAAGTAGGAGGGCCCGCCAGAGAGCTCAGCAAATTAAAGCACCTGCTTAGGCAGATACAAGGAACCAGGGTTCATTCCCCAGCGTGCCATGCCTGGCTCCACCTCCCAGGGTGCCCTGAGAAGCCAATTGAGACTGGGGCTGAGAAGACACTTCAGACTGGGCATGGTGGCACACATCTCTAATTCCAGCATTTGGGAGGCTAAAGACAGGAGGATCACTATGAGTCTGATCTGTGCAGTGAGACCCTGTACTAAATATATTTAAAAACAAAAAAAAGTAGAGGTAAGGTATCCTGGTCTGTTATTAAATGAAATATACAAGCAAGCATTTTTAAGTTTGTCTTATGTTGATACTGTGTTCAAGTGAAAGTATTCTAAACTCAGATTAATCCAAACTTTAAAAAATAGTATTGTTCAAGCAATATAAGGAGTTGGCTACTAGACTCATCCAACCAAATGATCAGGATCTACACAGAGCCAGAAATCACTCTATGTACACTGGTAACAGTCTGCTATTTATTTATAACTGTCCCCTTCTTTAAAGTCTCACAACACCAATGCACAGCATGAACACAGGCTGTGCACCTCCAATACCCAAAGGCCACCAGAACTGCAATGGCAAAGGCCCCTACTTCCATGCAGAAACCACAGCAGGCACTGAACTTTACTTGCATCAAGTTGTGTGGAAGATGAGGGTCATATGCGCAATTACAAGCAGGAGGAAACTTCAGAACAATTCCTGACTAGACAAACCTTCAGCACCAAAAAGTCTTGCCCATTCCCAGACCCAACCAGATCACTTCTGATGGAAACAGAAAAGTAAACTGTGCTTATAAGGCCACTGTTAAATATTTTCTCTTGCCTCAGCAGAAGGCAACAGGAAGAGCCACAGAATAAAAATCAAAGGGATGAAAGTTTGGAGAATAATGTCTCAGATATCTAACATGTAGCAGTAAGATTTCCAAGAAAAAAGAACAAAGAATATACCCAAAATCATCAAAGAAATAATGTGTGAACAGGAAGTGACGGTACGTGCCTACAATCCCAGTGCTTTAGGGGGCTGAGGCAGAAAAATCATGAGTTCAAGGTCAACCTGGACAAATTAGTGATTTGTCTCACAAGGATGAGACAACATCCTTGTCTCAGAAAAAATTTAAAAGGGCTGAACATGAATACCAGAACAAAGGTTCTGAGTTCTATCCCCAACGCTATATAGAAAAGAAAAGAACATGAGAAAATTCCCCATGCCTGAAGGATCTGAGGAGGAGCCCATCAAGCCAGCACCATGATGAATAAGATAAAAGATTTCAAGCAAGGCACTCCATTATGAAATTGAGAAGATCCTAAAAGCTAAAAGAAAGAGAACAAAAAGCCACAAATAAAGGGCTAGTAAACAGAATTGCTGTCAGCCTCCCCACCAGCAGCACCTGCACTTACAAGACAGAGCAACGCTGTCACAGTTCTGAAGGAGAAGGCTATGCCACCTAGCCTTCCGTGGAGGCAGACCAATATGAATGGTATACACACACACAGGAGGGGGGAGCCACTCTCAGTTCTCACTGAGCGAGTCTTCTGAGGGCATCCACTCAGGATGACCTGACATAGACTGCCACCTCCAAGGAATGCTTTCTCCCTCGGAGAGGTGCACTAGAGAGTTTCTCCACAGTGCGCATGCTCACTGGTTGGAATTCTGCAGCTTGAGCTCCCAACCCATTGTCATAATTTCTAACCTCTTGGCCACCTTGACCATTAACCTTGCTGTCTGGCCCCATCTCCCACCACTTTGGGCCCTTACTTCCATAGTTTTATTAGAAGCGACCTTCCTGGAGCCAGCAATCATTCACATGACTCTTGATTTACATTCCTCCTGAGTACTTGCTCAACTCCTCCTTAGTCTTAGTCCTACTTACTCAAACAATGGGCCCAAGACAGCAAACATCAAGAAAGGCTGAGTGAAGACTGGATCAAACAGGAAATAAGGGAATCTGCTACTAAGAAATGCTTCTAGGGCCAGACACATAGCTCACTGGCAGACTACCTACCTGGCAGGTGTACGGTCCTGAGTTGGATTCCTGTCACCTCCCTGGAAAAACTAAGAAAAGAAATGCTTCTAAACTAGAACTAAAGAATTTGAGGCTTTTTCCCTATTTCAGCCCACCAAGGGGGAGACCATAGGAATTCTGGAGAGAAAGTATTTTTAAAATCATGCATTTTCCTGGAACACCACCTTGATCATAACTCTCAAGATTCGTAAGCCTGGTGGTGGGAAAGAATCTGCTGAAATCCTGTTAAACCTGAAGAGTTCCCTCCCACCTGCCTACAGTAACTCCGGTTCAGCTCCCCATCTGCTCCAATTAGCCTGTAGTTTCCCACTTACTGTCAGTGAATAAATGAAGCAAATCCAAAACTCTAACTTCCCACCTGAAGCACGGATTCCAGCTGTCTCTCAATATCTATTTCCCCTTTTCTCTTAGTAACAGAACTCTGACTTTTAGACAGTCATACAGCTACCCAGAATAAAGTCTCCATCATCCTAAGCTCTGACTAGTGATATGTAAAAGTCTGACTTGAGAGGGACAGCTGAGAAAACTGGCTGTGCTGAGAGACATCCCCCTTTTGCCAGCTCCTCTTCCTCTTCCCTCTCCCATCCTGCACTGCAAGCTCTGCAGATGGAATCTTCAGCCATCATGGACTAGTAAGTGAGCATGAGGATAAAAGCCTGCTTTTCTGGGACATAAAAGCAGAAAACTAAAAGAAGCTGGACTCCCTGCTAACTGTACAGAGCTCATTCCTGCTCTTAAGGATCTATTCCAGAGTCCTAACTAAGGAAGTAGCTTTTCTATAGTATTGACCCCTACACATAAATTGAAACTGATAAAATTTTATTCTAAAAACATCATTAGTGGCTCCCAAATTCTGACAAACCAAGGTCTGGACTCCATGTCATACTCATGACAATGCCAAATCTAGACTTCACTTTCATTTCCTGTCATGTTTTATTCCTTTTTTTTTTGTTGCTTACCTACAATTTATACTACAGCCAAATCAAATAGCTGTGATTTCCCCCCAAGAGTATAGCCACCACTAATTTAATCTCTGTTTAAGAGATTATGGATCATGGCCTTTTTACCAAGATGGCACCAAAGGCAAAGAAGGAAGCCCCTGCCCCTCCCAAAGCTGAAGCCAAAGCAAAAGCTTTGAAAGCCAAGAAAGCCATGCTAAAAGGCATCCATAGCCACAGAAAGAAAATATGAATGTCATCCACCTTCCGCTGTCCCAAGATACTGCGGCTCCAGAGGTAACCCAAATATCCTCGGAAGAAAGCCTGCAGGAGAAACAAGCTTGACCACTATGCCATTATATCATCAATTTCCCCCTGACCACAGTCAGCCATGAAAAAGATTGAGGACAACAACACACTTGTGTTCATTATGGATATCAAAGCCAATAAGCACCAAATCAAGCAAGCTGTAAAGAAGCTCTATGACATTGATGTTGCCAAGGTCAATATCCTAATCAGGCCTGATGGAGAGAAGAAGGCCTATGTTCAACTGGCTCCTGATTATGATGCATTGGATGTTGCCAACAAAATTGGGATCATCTAAACTGAGCCCAGCTGGCTAATTCTGAATATACACTTTTTTCTCAGTTAGAGAGAGAGAGAGAGAGAGACTATGGATTACAAGTTGATGATGAAAGGGACCTTGATTAACCTAAAGCAGAGGACTTAGCACGGTTTTGTCAGGTATGACACTTTTCCACCACTAGGGCCAAGTATTTGAGTACCTGCAGCTTGACAGAGGAGAGGTTTAATTCAGCTTACATTTCAGGGGATTCAGTCCATAGTCAGCCACTCGCAGGCAAAAATCCTGGTGCAATGATAGGGTAGAGGAAAGCGGCTCATTTCATGGCAGCCAAGAAGCAGAGAGAGAAAGGAATTGCTGGGGAAGAAGACAGAACGCCAAAGACATGCTGCCAGTCACATACCTTTGCCCACCAGGCCCCTCTCCTAACAGCATAGGACCTCCAGTAACCCTTCCAAAGGCCCCACTTCTGAACACATGAGACTTGTGAAGGAAATTTAAGATCTGAACTATTAGAGTCAGTGAATTCCCTTTTCTGATTTTTAAACAACACACACACACACACGCACACACAATCACAAAACTCAATATGTAAATGAAAAAAAGCAGAACTGTGACTTGTAAATCATTAGCCTGGTCCAAATTTGTATTTTTATTGCCTTAAAGATGAGGAAAATGAAGTTCAGAGAGGCAGGACTTGGTGGGACTGGTCCAGAGCTGATTAGCATCAGTTAGAGTCTAGTAGGCTCAAAGCTAAAGTCCAGGCTTCCCAGCACCTACTCTGTTCCTTCCATTATTCTTATAATGGAGGTAGAAAAATTTCAGATACACATATTTCTAGTTAAGAGAAGAGGGACATTTACTAAGCAAGGATTTCCAGGACTTGTTAACCTCACAAGCTAGGTTTACTAGGAGCACAGCAGAAAGAGCAGTGTCCCAAGATAATGTCTTTCAGTCTGGAATTTTCCATATACCAAAATACTTGCCATTCACATCCATGCCCAAGGGACCAACCGTAATTAGCCCAGCATCCAGAGAAGTGAGATTATGCACCAGGTCAAAGGATGTGTCTTCCCCTAGACACTCATAAAATCCTATTGGCTGGTGTTCCACACTATTAAAAAATAGCAAAATGTTGGCTTACATGGGAAACCACAATGTGTTAGGTTCCTTAGTCATCATGAGGGGATTTAGTGACAATGGGTGGCAAGTTGGGCTGAAGGTGCCTGTACTACAGACCTGCCAATGGTCCCTGGTGACACCTCATGCCACACGTTTGCACTTCAGACAAGAAGCTGTCCTGGGTAGGGCAGAGAGAGAAGGTACCACCTCAATGCTAGAGGAAGGAAGGGGATTAAGAGATCATACAGGCAAAGCTCTGCTTTTTAGCCTTAACTGAACGAGACCTCTTCTCTCTACTTCAAGAATAAAACCACAGAGGACAGGACAAAATACACCCACAAGATTAAGGTTCAGAGATGGGACTCACTGTGACTGGTCCAGGGCTAAGGAGATTAGGCTGCCAGGAGAAATTAACTGAAATGAGATTGTTAAATGCAGAAAGACAAAGGAAGGAAAAGAAACAGGCCTTATGTAGCCATCTGGGACAGTGATGGTTAAAAAAAGCTCTTCAGTATGACTCCAGACAACGTCTCTGGTGGGCAGAGAAAGCAAGAACAACAGAATGAGCATGGAGAGGACCAGGCCCAAGGCAGAGGTCGGCTTCCCTGAAGCCTGGCGACCTGCAGCCACTCTTAACCATTGCACCCTATGTGACCCAGGCACGTGATCTCTCTAAAATGCCTGTGAAATGGCCATGATAATACAGGGCCTACTTGATGAGGTGGTATGAGGGGTAAAAGCAAAGTGCCACCGGGAGCCTGGCACAGGGGACGTACTCCCGGAACGCTAACTGTTATCGTGGTTCGCCCTCACCTATTCGTTCCATCATCTGTCCCGCTAGACAACAAACACCTTAGGAGCAGAGACCATGCCCTGCCTCCCCTCCCCGCTGCACACAGAATGCATGTAGGTGCTTTACAAGTGTTGGGTGATTGATTAATGGGCACTGGAAGAGGAGGCTGAGCTCATTAGGTTACATGTGACAGCATGTTTCTTCCTGCTCTGAAAGAAATCTCTACCAGGCCTTATTTGGGGAAGAGCACAGGAAAACCCCGCGCCCTTTAAGGTATATGGAAGTGTGCCTCATTTTCCCCATTTTATAGATCAAAGAAGCTGTCAGGAGCAGGCAAGGGACCCGAGCACGGACGGAAGGACAGGTGTCGGGCGGCGGGGCCTGCGGGCGGCCGGCTCAGCCGGGTGCGCCCTCCTGGGAAGCTTCGTTCAGACTTGCGCGCTGCGCCCGTAAAGTGCGCTCCGCCCCGGATCGCGCCGCCTTTGTCTCGCGGCCGGGTGCACGCCGTAAAACCCCACCGCCAACCGTGCCTTTTCATTTCTGAGGATCAAAGCGCTGGGTGTCGGATGCAGGAGCGAGCACCTTTTTCATGCGTGTGTTCTATGGCCTGGGCTCACCTGTCCCCCAGTTTTCCACACCCGATTCTCAGGGCGCTGTCTGGCGGCCACCGCGCACACCACCCCGCCCGTCTGGGGAGTCGGGTTACCAGGAATGTTGGGGCCACTTCTCTGAGACTGGGTGGAGGCCGGAAGGACTGGGTGCAGGCAGCGAAGGACTGTGGGGAGACGGGAGTGGAGAAACCAGAAACCCGGGAGAAGGAAAACAGGTTTCGTTTTTTAGGGCACCGGTGCTGCAGGCACATGCAGTTGGGGGCGGGGCGGGGCGGGGCAGGGATGCCAGGTACTATTGTTTGTCTTGGGAGAGCAGGAAGGGGCCTCCTTCCCCGTCGTCCGCCCCCCCCCCCCCCAACACACACAAGTAAACGTGAAATACATACCTGAAGTTGTACCAGGTGAGGACCAGCCTTGGCAACCGCACCATGTGGGGCAAATCAGAAGGGTCATTGTATAAGCGTGGCCGCTGAGAATGGCTGCATAATAGGCGCATTATGGAACACACACCTGGCTCCGCACAACCTGCGAGTGAAAAATTGCTTTTATAGAACCATCGAGTGAGCAATAGGTTGAAGGTCTTCCGTTGTGTCAAAACAAGGCTGTGCACAATATACAATTCCAAGCATTGTGCACAGCCCTCCAGAGCTCCAGCAAGGCGCAGGTACGCCTGCCAATCACTGACCCACCTCCGGGGCTTCTCGGTTGCACAGGAGTTTTTAAGACAAAGAGAAACAAGTTTCACTCTACCGGGGATATGGGCTGCTCACAGGTGCCAAGACTACACTTAGCAATCTGGAAGAAGAGGATGGGAGAGTTATTCCTTTAGGAAGCCAGACTCCTGTAGAAGGGACACGGGGCACCTTCGAAATTAAATCTTAGCTGGAAAGGAAGAAAAATCAGATAATATCCTTTATGCCATCCCCTAATATCTTGAGGAGTTCAAAGGTTTTCCAAGCCTGCGGCACTTGGCAATTACAATTACACAGTAAAATACCTAAGGTTAATGAATAACCTCTAAAGGAAGTTACTTCACATAATGACAGCAATTTCTCTGAACTAAATGTTAATAATAAGGCCTGTAATACTATGAGAAGGAAATGGTGGCAATTGGCAAATGGAACTGTGTGTTGCTTGGTAACAAAACTTGAAGTATGAACATTCTCTTTACCTGACCAGAAAGGGGTGGGTGGAAAGGCTGCAGTTGCAGCTGGCACAGGTTGAGACTCAGGCAGCTTGGAAGCAAACAGCTGTCCAGGGAGAAACAAAGAAACAGGGTAATCTGTGAAGAGACGACTGAGAGTAAGGCAGTTGGCATTACCTGGTACTAAGCAAATAGAACACTTCTGCAAGAGACACCTAACACTGGAAACTTCTCGCCTGCCCCTTTTTTGTTGCTGTTTATTCCAGCAGAGACACACACTTTGAAGCTCCTGTTTATTTGCTCTCTTTTGGAGTAACTTTGGCATTTGAGAGATGAATTGGAAAAGGAATGCAATTAAGACAACCTGAGAGTGCACCATTTCTTGCAGAAGAAAACTTTACACATGTGAACTACAGGTGGTGTTTAGTCGGGTCCTTATCATCAGCCTGAAGAGAAGGATTCTACAGCTGGAGTCTCCTAGCTGGGTCATTGATCAATGGTAAAATAGCTCTCAACAAGGTCATTACTACCCAACCTGTTCCAGGAGCACATTACAGGAAAGGGTGGGACAAGGCTGGGATTTTGGAAGTCCCTATTTGTCTCATGGCGGCAGAATTCAGTTCTACCAGAATATCTATAACACCTCAGCAGCTTTTTTTAAAAATGTAGATTCTGACCAATGTAATTGTCAATGTCTGCCATCCCAGTACCTTAAAAGCCTGAGGTAGGAGGATCTCAAGTTCAAGCCCAGCCTGGGCAATTAGCAACTTAGTAAGACCCTGTTTCAGAAAATGAAGAGACTGGAGAGTAACTCGGTACAAAGGTCTGATCCACAAGGTCTCAAAGAAAGAAGAGAGAGAGAGAGAGAGAGAGAGAGAGAGAGAGAGAGAGAGAGAGAGAAGCAAATTCTTGGGCCCTTGCTTCTAGATGCTATGTAGGATCTAGAATAACTACCTTGAACTGTTCTGCTCACCAGCCAATTGTGGGAGTCACTGCTGTAAGTTATGTGAGTGGAAAGTTTTTGAGTTTGCTAAAAATGGGAAGTCAGAGATGTTTTTGCACTAGAAATTTACTATACTTCAAGTATTTAAAAATATATTTCAAGTATATTTTTTCTCTAAGAAAATGATCTGCACATTTTAAAAAATAAAGTATAACTGTACATATATTATTTTCTTATGTTTTCTTTTAATATTAAAAGAGTATTAAAACTGCATGTAATAACAAAAATCATTGAGTTTCTGGCTATGTTGTCACTCAATTGCAGGCCACTTACTATAATTTTTAGTATCTTCCTAAGTAGACAAATAAAATACCTGCCATAAAAGCCTTGAAATGTATGAGCCTTGCAAGCCCTATGCAAATCTGTAAATGACGATGTCTCTCCCTTATTTTCTCCTGGAGGTTTTTGGTTTTTTTTATTAAGAGTAAGCCAGAGTTATCAAAAGCCATTGGTATCCCTTCCCTTCCTTTCCTTTTCCATCCCTTCCCTTCCCGCCCCTCCCATCATCTCTCTCTCTCTCTCTCTCTCTCTCTCTCTCTCTCTCTCTCTCTCTCCCTCTCTCCCTCTCTCTCTCTGGTATACGGTTTCGCTATGCAGCTCAGGCTCAAATTGATCCTCTTCCTGTTTTCAGCTTTCCCATCACTGGGATTGCAGGCATGTGCCACCAAGTTCGGACTCTGCAGCCAGCATGTTGGCGAGGTATGTGGTTCCTGGGATAGAACCCCAGTCTCTCCACTTGCCTAAGCAGGCACTTAGTCCTCTGAGCTGTCTCGCTGGCCCAAGCCTTGTCCTTTCAAATATACAAATGTACCTGGCTTTCTACTTTTTAGCCCTCCCTTTTGGCCATTTCTTCTTGCAGCCCTCTTGAGAAGGATCCCTTTTTAGAAGGTGACATCCTTCTAGGATGCTGTAGTGATGGAAACCACCTTATACCTTCTCATCTTTTTAAAAATGTTTAAAGCTTTTGAGTTTTTGCTTTGAAGCTAAATAAATTCTGCTATGTTTGATATTGACTCCTTTAAAGAATGTAAAATATGAGATAATAGAAATGATCCAAGTTTAAGCAGGGTTATAGTTGTCAATGTGCTAAAATCTACTTAATTTGCATATTAAATGTGTAACCTGTGATATGTAAATTTTAATTCAAAGTTATTTTATAATAAAAATATTCAATGTTGAAAAAAAAAGCCATTGGTAGAGTTCTTTCTCTCAGTTTTGCCTTCACTACATACTCTCTTTGACTTTTCAACTTTGGTTTTTAAAATCATAATAGCACTATATTATTTAGGTAGAAGTCTTACTGGACTACTATTATGGCCAAGTGACACAAACAGATCTGTACAAGCAGTGTCTGTGTGGGGCTGAGACGCTGATTCCAAGAATGGTTCTTGGATAGCAAGAAAATGTTTGGGGTGGATTGGACACTAAAAAATCTCACACTTGAACTGAGTCTGGAGTGTTTAGGCTTTCTGCATGACACTAGGAATTACACATTTTTAAAAAAGATCTTATTGGTGGATGTTTGTAATACATAACAATAACATGTCTCATGGGGAGTTGACATATGTGTATGATACATTATGATGTGCAAATAAATTACAAATCATTTAATAATCAAAAACTCCATCAAAGTAATTAATTAAAACATTTTCAAAACAAATGGGTCACTTGAGCCACAAGAAAAGAGTGCCTCCTACCAAGAACTAGTGACTTGACGGAAGCCATCTCTGCTTCACCCGTGTTCCATACAGAGCACTAACACCGAGCCGTAGAAGCCAGCAGGCAGGCTCACCCCAACCCCAAATCCTAGCTGCTGGCAAGGTTTGTTCAAGAAGGTCACTACACTTGCATCCATACTCTGAGAGTGAGAGAGACATCTACAGAGCTCCACTGGGGTACTAATGACTCTCTTGACATTTAGATTGATCCGCCTCTTCCTCTGTCCTACCCCTCAAGACAGAAGACCATAAAGATCACATGGAAATCCTGATTCATCACCTACTTGAAATTGCCAACATAGCGAAAAGCTACAAAAGAGCTTTGAGCCTCAATCTCAGTTCAACATGAGCTTTGTAGAATGCAACCAGGCAGGCACAAGAGATCTCTTTCCTGTAACATACCTGGCCGTGCTCAGCAACTCCCCTGTGTTCACAAAGGACATGTGTGGAGCTCTAGTGACACACTGACATGATGACTCTCATAGCGTTGACTTGTCAAGTCCCAGAGTTGGAATGCAAACTCACTGAAGACAGGAAGTGAGTTTTACTCCCCCTCATTTTCCAGGATTGGTCACAGCACCCAGTACATTAAAAGGTTAGGTCCTGGTGACTGTTGAATGGATAAAGATTGTCAAGGAAATTCAGAACTTAAAAGTAAATTGGCTTGGGGCTGGAGAGATAGCTCAGTAGAATAAGTGCTTGCCTGGCAAACACACGGGCCTGAGTTCAATCCCTGGTTCCACAAAAAAAAAAAAAAAAAAAAAAAAGAGTAAATTGGCAAAAAAAGATTTTTATATGGGACTATGTTGTTCAAAACAACAATAGGAGGAAATAAACCCCAGTGCAATACTGGGCTCAATTTATAAGTCATCATAGGAAAATGGGAATTTATAGCCAAGGAGTAGAGTGGGTATTGGTGAGTGGATGTTGACAATTAGAGAAAATATCAGTGGGGGGAATCTAGCTAAACTAACTTAGGGCCAAGGAAATGGCTCAGTAGCACAAGCCCCTGCCTGGCAAGCACAAGGTCTTGAGTTTGATCCCCAGTATCACAAAACAAAAACAAAACCAAAAAAACTAAATTAACAGGCCAGACTAGGGGGATCAGATGTCACCTGAAAGATGGTAGAGGAAAATGAACCCCCTTAGGTTTCAAGGGTGATTAGATGGGAAAGATGGGAAATTATTGTTAAACTGATGAAGCAGGGCTCTCACCAGGGTTGGATTGCATACGCACTATGGTTTGAATGTGTTCTTCCAAATCCATATGTTAGAAACCTAACCCCTAAATTTATGTGTCAGTGGCATTTGAAGATGGAGCCTTAGGCAGGACTATATGTGATCACATTAGGATTATAGGTAATCATGAAGGTAGCATCTGTGGTAGCTCTATTGGCCTTATGTGATGAAGGTGAGAAACCCAACCTAGCACCATGCTCTGGGATGCTATGCAATACCTTTTACCAGCCATGAGGAAGCGAGCAGGCCCTTGTCAGGTGCTGCCTACATGCTTGTAAACTTGCCAGGTCCGGAGTTGAAAGCCAAATAACTTTATGTTCTTTATAAACTTGCTAGTCTCAGGCATTTTGTGATAGCGTCAGCAAAGAGAATAAGATAAAAATGAAGTATTCAGAGGGGCCTATGAGAAAGTTTAGGAGCTTAACTAAAATTTGGTTCAGCAAAGAATCTTTGGCAAGATGTGCTGGTACTGATTGCTTGCTTCTACTTTCCTCTTCCATCTCCTCCACCTCCTCCTCCTTCTTTCTCTTCTTTCTTCAGTACTGTAGATTAAATCTATGACCCTTAAATTGAACTACATTCCCAGCCCTTTTTCAGCTTTTATTTTAAGAAAAGGATATGTTAAGCTGCTAAATTGTTCAGGCTGAGCTTGAACTTGAAACCCTCCAACCTCAGCATCTGGGAGTGCAGGCGTGTGCCACCACATATGATGTATTTCTTGCTTACTCTGTGTAAACTACCATCTTCTTTTTATTTTGAAAAGCTGACATGCTTAGTGTCACATTCAGTCACTGATACCTTACTATGAATTGATGCAGCTGCTGATTCTTTTCTGGATTAGACACTTTGGTGGATTTTGAGAATGTAGGCTGGGGAGAGGGACACAAAACTCAGAGCAGAATAAGGAGTGGACAACTTTTTATTCCACTCAACCTTAGGTCTCATCCTGAACAATCCCAATTCCTTCCCACCCAAAGGAACAGAGGTAGGTGGTTATGGTGATTTGGTTGATATGAGTTTGTCCCATATTCTGCCACTAGGATCCTGAAGTTACAGTGTGCCCCCAACAGAGATCTACAGCGAAGAGTGACAATTTCTCGGTAGATTACTCCTCTTATACAAAATGTAGTTCTCAAACCTGTGTCGATCCTAGTCCTAACCTATCATAGATTCACAAAGAGAGGGAGGGAGCAATATAGATAAGGCCTGGAAACCTGATCATGGGAAGGAGCTTTGGAGAATCAGAGAATACATGTAAAGCACAAGGCACACTGAATGTAACAGTGGTAGGAATGATGTATTCATCATGTGCTTCATAGATGTTCATGAAATAGAATGGAACCAGGCCTTGGGGTGCACTCCTGTAATCCCAGCACTCTTGGAGAGTGAAGCAGAAGGTCTACAAATTCGAGCTTGTCTGGGCATCATAGTGACACAGCGAAACTCTGTCTTAAAAAAACAAAAATGGTCTGGGAATACAGCTCAGGGCCTGGGTTCATTTACCTGTACTATAAAAAGAGAAAGAGAAGAAAACAAAAGGCAAAGCAAGAAGTACTCTTATATTTTGCAGTCTCTCTGGCTCAGACAGCCTAGCCTGTGGCTTTCACCACTGGGAAAAACCCTACTTTAGACTCTATTTCCTGTGCCCCTGTGATTTAGCCACTGCTAAAACCTGTGTCGACAACACAACATCAGTGCAAGAAGCACATGTTACCTCGTTAATCTGATCAATAAATGTGGTTCAACCACAGGCTCCAAATTGCTTCTTGGTTTCACTAACATTTCTGCTAGTGAGCAACAGGGCCATAGCTCTAGGGAAGCTTACTCTTTAAATTCAGGTGCTTTCGTCAGCCTGGCTTTCTGAAATCCTGTCAGTGACTGCAAGACAAAAATGAAGCAGATCCAAGATGAGCATGTTGAAAGGATCTAGCTTTGGTCTAAGAGCGGGTCAACATTATTCCCCATTTCTATCTCATCTAATAAAAATTTCTCTCTTGGGCTGGGGACATAGCTCAGTGGTAAAGCACTTGTCTTGCATGTGTGAAACCGTGGGATAAGAAATAGTTTCCCTTTTCTTTGAGAACTAATGGAAACCCTCATCACTCAACAATGTACATAAGCTCTGTTTAAGAACTCTTCAAGGAGCCAGGTGTGGTGGTACGTACCTATAATCCCAGCACTTGGGGGACTGAGGCAGGAGGACCACCATAAATTCCAGGCCAACCTGCGCTATCCAAGAAAGTTCAAGGCCAACCTGCACTACACAGTGAGACTGTGTTTTAAAAAACAAATGTTCAAAGAGATTGCATTCCACTATTTAGTCTATGCTCCTCAACAAAAAATTTCAGCTTTTCCCCTGAGAATTGGACAGTCTGTTATCTGAATAATAGACCCTGTACTTATGATCTTCAAAACCTCTATGAGGGAGAAGCCCTGAACTCTCAAACATCCATTTTTAGATAAGGTTATGTCGTTATTAGAAGAATTGGGGTTTCTCTTCTGCACAGCATGCACATCTTCTTTTCCACTGCTGGGAATCTAACTTGGGGCCTCATGTGCCACTGAGCTGCATGCCCAGCCCTTTAAAGACTCTTAGCCCTGGAGCCTATTCAGCTCTGCCCAGTATCCTATACAACACAGCACACACAGCCGCTCCTTAGCAGAAGTAAACTCAATATTGAGATGATAAAAGAGGCTAGAACTCAGGTAACCTCCAGGTATCTGGCCTTCTGGGGCTGACCAAGTGGACATAGATCAGATGTCAGTGGTTCTGGCCAAGGCCTATGAGAGGTCACCATTATATCTGCTTTTGAAGGGATTATGATTCTCTTGGGTCTTGTGGTCCTGGGATGGACAGGTAAGTGCCTGAATTTCAGTCCTCAATTATGACTGAAACTATGTTGCTTCCTAATTCTATAGCTTTCCTGGATTGTAATTCACTCTTCCATTGGGGTGGGGAGGGGGCACAGAGCCCCAGTCCTGTCACCATGAGTTGCCCCTGTGCACAGCTTCCTTGCGCTCTGAACAGAAGGGGAAGGGCAGAGATGGTACTTCTGGATGGTTGCCACTTGCAGAGTGAGGTGGTGAAAGACAAAACGCAGCATTCATAGCTTCTGTAGCTCTTTGGAGGTAAAGGACAAGGAGAAGGAAAGAGAGTGCTTGTTCTTGTTTTCATTTTGTATTTCTTTTCTTCTTTTCCTGCTCTTCTAGGCCTCTTAGATTCACCCAATGTCATGGCTGGTTTTTGCATTATTCCTAAAAGACATTTCACTTAATGATATGAAGATGAAAGTAAGATATCCAATTTATTAATCAGCACATGAAGATAATTTTGTTGAGAGAACAAATGAAAGGAATGTTGCTTGGACTCCAGAGAAGCTAGAAGTCTTGTTGCTTTACGCATAGAACGATTATCTCAAGTTGTGATTCAATAACATACTTGGTATTGCACAGGGGACAGAGAAGACACATCAGCTGATGGCTTCTGTGGCCCACCATGACAAGAGGCCACCAAAAAATGCTATAAAAAGCCTCAGCCTATAAGAGATACCTCCCCTGTATTGCTCATGCAGTGGGCCTTCTTAGGTTTAGCAGTAAACCTGCTCAGGCTGTTGAGCTCCTGTTCCCCTTCCCTTTTCCACTCAGTCAAAGCACTTAGAAACTAGAGTATTCTTTTCTTCTTTTTGTTTTGCTTTGTTTTATTTGAGACAGGATCTCACTATATAGCCCAGGCTGGCTTCAAATGCATGTCAATCTTCTTGCCTCAGCCTCCAGACAGCTGGGACGCAGGCCTGTGACATGATGCCTGGCTAGAAACCTCAAGTTTTAAGATAACTTGGAGTAGTATAGCTAGGGAGCTACAACTCTTCAGTTTTATCCTCTATCATCCCAGTAATATAGTGCTAAAATCCTCTGACTTTGTTCAGAAAAAAAAAATGTAAAAGATACGTGGAAAAAAAATCCTGACTTGTAATTTTGCATTTTAAAGAGAATAAATAAGTAAGACACAGAATTTCAAAACAAGATGATAGGAAATTAACAATGTTTACTATATCGCATATGTTGTCTTCAAGGCAGTTGCTCAATTTATCTGATATAGGTATGCAGGATTGAGCAAATAATATAAGCACTAATTGTTCCTTTCAATGAGCTAATAGAAATTAGCTGTACAATTATCTTACATATCGTGTGTGTGTGTGTGTGTGTGTGTGTGAATGTGTATGTCTGTGTGTGTGCTCATGACCTGTATTTTTAAACTTTTCCTTGAGATTTAGCTACAGGTATAAACACTTACTCCACAAACTTGCCACAGCCTGCGGAGTACATGGCACCTGTGTTCCCTCACATACCACTATGTTGGCCGGTCTTCTGACATCACTCTTCCTCGTGCTGTTCCCTCAGAGAGTCTACATCTCCCACCTCGGTGACCACCCCTGGACCACGGGGAAGCCCACGATCACCGTCCTGCTTATAGACTCATCATTACTGCCTCTGCAGGGCTTGCTCCTGCCTGAGGTGAGCCTTTTTTTTCTTTTTCTTTTTCCCTAGCTATTTCCCAAAGAGAAGCTGGAAGAACGAGCTGCCTTAGACATTGCAAAGCCCACCTCCGGGACTGCCCCATAACTCTGGCGCTACCTGTGGCCATCTCCATTCCACGTGCCTTCTGTGGTGACATAAGTGGTGACAACAGAAAAGGCAGACTTAAGGAGAAGAAATGGACCAACAGTCCTAATAGTTCAGCCCTGGAGCCAGTGATTCTGAGGCCCATCTCATCTGTTCCCTCCTTCTTCAAAGAGCCACCAGTGGTAGCTTTGCTCAACTGTGACAACATGTCTAGCATAAACAATTTAAGGAGTGTTATGGTTTATGTCTAGTTGTCCCCCCAAAGCCTTATGCAATCATGGGGCAGGGACTTCTAGAGTTTAAGACTTGACACATGGATTATGTGTTTTAATACTGATGGGATTATGAGTCTGAGTACTGCTGGGACTATGTGTGTGGTCCAGGGTGGATATCCTTAGGCAGAGAGCCTGAATGTAATATAAAGAGAGACAGAGAGACTAGACTCACTCTGTTGCTCTCTGCTGCCCTGGTTGGTTGGTTGCCTCTGTCGTGATTGTTGCTGTTCTGCCACCATAAACTGAATGCTCTCTGCCTTGTTCCACTCAGCCTTGGGCCAGCCGAATATGGACTGAAATCTCCAGTAACTGTGAGCTGAATAAACCTTTCCTTCCTTCATTTTGAGTGTTGGGTATTTGTCCCAGCAATGAATCAAAAGTAACTAAGACAAGGAGGAAAGATATATTTGGGCTCACAATTTCACAGCTGGCCAGTAATATTGCTCTTAGCTCTGTGTCCAGGTCAAAACATGACAGCAGGAGAAAGTGGCAGAAGAGTATGCCTCACTTCAGAGCAGCTGAGAGATAGAAAAAGAGCCCAACAGGAAGGGGCTGGAGTCCAGGTAGAGCCTCCAAGACCATGACCCCAGGATCTGCTCATTTCAGCTAAGGCCCAAGTCTTCCTTCCATTGCCTACCAACAATGACATCAAAATACATGATCTCATCCATGGATTAATCCACTTGATGAAGTTAGAACTAATTTTATAAGTGTGTAACCAGAGGAAACAAAATTTTAATGGTGACTTCTAGGTATTAGAGTTAAACATGCTTTTAAAAACTGTTCTCTATATTTTATAATTTTTACTTTTATGATGGGAAAAATGACACTAAAAGTCAAACTTTGAGTCAATCTTCTTATAGACCTGTGTGCAAATTAAAGCATAATCTACAATGAAGTCTACAATCCATCTTTCTTTCTAAATCAGTTTCTTTTAACATG